>JARSSU010048461.1:0-25318 GCA_029619165.1 Eurosta solidaginis | reverse complement strand
GATCCAATCACCATCAACATCTCAAACCATCCAAATCACCATTTCAAAACAGACAGTCGATCACAACTCCACAACACACATCTCCACAAACACAAACTATCAAACAAAAAAAAACATCAACACACCAAAACATCATCCAAACAAATCAACCCACAATCCACAAACACAAACCACAAATTCCATCAATCACATTCAAACAACACAAACCAAACATCATACACCAATCACCCATTTCACAAACAATCAACAACAAACACAAACTCATTCCAAACATCATTCAAAACACAACACAAAAAACAAACATCACAACATCAAACATCAAACAAAAACAATCACAAAATCAAACATTCACCAAACAACAAAAAAACAACATCCAACACATCCAAAATCACACAAAAAATCACCAACCCCAAACAAAACAATCAAATTCCAGCTTCACACACACACCAAGCACATCAACAATTCACCATCAAACTCAATCAACCACAACCCAATCACACAAAAATCAACATCATCATCACAAACTCATTCAATCACAAACAATCCACACACAAAAAACACATCAAACACCAAACAACAATCCAAAACTCCTTCACCAACAATCAACAAACACATCACAAAACCAATCAAATATCAACATCACACCAAACAACAACACACCATCACAATCAAACCCACCACAAAACAAACACACACATCAATTCACCACCCACATCAACAAACACTTCACAACATCCACAAAAATCATCCATTCCCAATCAACAAACACAATCACACAACATCACCAACATCAAAATCAAATCAAACACCACATTCACACAACAACAACCACCACTTCCACATTCACATTCTAAACCATCAAACAAACATCCAACAACCATCACCATTCAAAACAATCACACAACCACAAAAATAAAATCACAACATCCCAATCACAATCCAACAATCTTTCAAATACAACACATCACACACATCACCATCCAACATCATTCTCAATCAACATCACAATCCACACACACCAATCATCAACAATCATCATCACAATCAATCAAAATCAAACAATCAAAAAATTCACCAATCACACACATCAAATCACACATCACACAAACACAACAACACATCAATCATCAACAATCACATCAAACCCACATCCCTCAAACACCAAATCCACAATCACAAACCCACAACAAATTCCAAACACACAACATTCACATCAACCACAACAACCAAATCACCACCAACAATCAATCAACAACCAACAATCATCAATCAATCAAAACCACCAAAACCATCCAATCAATCACAACAAACAACAACATCCAAAAAAATCACAACATCCATTCAATCACCACACACAACAACCATCACTTCCAATCACCAAACACACACACATCACAACAATCAATCACCAATCCACAAATTCCATCACCACATCAAAAAAAACAAAAAACACACCAAAATCCATTCATCAAAACATCATCATCAACAAATCAATCACATCACACACAAAAACCACAAAACTTCCCCATCACCCCAAACATTCAACTTCACATCCAACACAACATTCACATCACCCAACACATCACCACATCAATTCACAATCAACCATTCAAAAACAAAAACCACCAAACACACATCATCACAACACTCCAAAATCACCAAAATTCACAAACAGATCACAAAATTCATCACCAAACAATCAACACACAAAACATCCCAAAACATTCAACAATCAAAATCAATCACACACCACAAAAACACATCATCATCATCATCACAAACAATCAAACTCCCCAAATCAAAAATCCAACAATCAAAACATCACACTCATTCAAACCAAAATCCACCACCAAAACCAATTCACAACCAAAAATCATTCCAATCACACACCAACCACATTCATCAAACAACATCCACATCCATCCACAAACCTTCAACATCCCACCATCACAACACAAAACACACATCATCATCACAACCACACAACATTCAAAAACAACAAATCAACAAATCAACTCACACAAATCCATCCTCAAATCCAACACACATTCATCAACCATCAAAACACCAACACACAAAAAACACACACAACATCATTCCAAAAACTCCATTCCAAACATCATCACAATTCAAACACATCCAAATCAAACCATCACCACACAATCTCAATCAAATCACCACACAAACATCATCAAATTCATCCAAACAAAATCCACACAACAATCAATCAAACCAATACAATTCACCACCACCAACAAAAAATCATCAACCATCAAATCAATCCACACACAAACCATCAAACACATCAACCAAAAATCACCAATCAACAACACACAAAATCATCAAATCAAATTCCAATCAAAACACAAACCACACATTCCAATCAAAACCACACAAACAACAATCAACATCACACATTCACAATCCACACATTCAAATCACCAACACCAAATCCCCACACCAATCAAAACAAAAACACCATCAACCAAAAAACAAATCAAAAAAAAATTCATCAACAACATCCACAATTCCACAATCATCATCCACAAAAAAACCACATTCAAACATCCAAACAAACCAACCATCAAACACCATCATCAAAAAATCATTCATCAAAAATTCATTCCCAATCCAAAAAATTTCACAAATTCCAAAAACACATCAAATTCAAACAAAATCACAAACAAATTCAAAATCCAACAACATTCTCAACACACCAAATCATCATTCACCAACAAAACATTCAACAATTCACACACAAATCATTCCAACAACAAAAAAAATTCAACCAACAAACTCACCAATCACCAACCAATTCACACCACAACATCACACCAAAACAAAAAAACATCAAAAACACCAACCACCATCAAAACAACCACCATCAACATCACAAAACATCCAACAACACCAACACAATTCCATTCATCATCAACAATCAACAATCAATTCAAATCCAAACAACACAAATTCATCACAAATTCAACCAACCAATCTCAAACAAACATCATCCAAATTCAAATCACAAAAACAATCAACAATCAATCACAAAAATCACACCAACACAACATCACAAATCACACACCACCCACAATCATCACACATTCCAACATCCAATCTCAATCAACCACATACAACAAATTCAACCACCACATTCACCACCACAATAACACACAAAACATCACAATTCAAATCAAACACAATCCATCCCCACACACAATCATCATCAAACACACACACAAATCCACAACCACAAAACAAAATCCATCAACCACATTCACACCAACATTCACACATCCAAAAACACCAAAACCAAATCAAACCAATCAAACACCAAATCAACAAACCCAATCAAAAACAACCATCAACCAATCAACACATCCAACACAAACACATCACAATCACCAACACAATCAACATCAACATCACATTCCCATCACAAAACATTTCAAACACAAACTCAAACAACCAACACAAAACATTCCAATCAATCACAATCATCCAAAAAACATCCAAACATCACAAAATCACACCACAAAACACAAACCAAAACATCAAATCACAAAAATCAACCAATCAAAATCACAATCACCAATCACACATCACAAAATTCACACACACAAAAAAAAAATCACCAACACCACAAAATTCCACAACAATCACCACAAAACATCTCAACACATCCCAATCCACACATCAACAAATCAACCATCAATCAAAATCAAAAAATTCCAACATCACAAAACACAACAATCCCATTTCAATCATCAATCAATCAACAAACCCATCACACAAATCAAAAAACTTCACCCACCCACAAAACACCACACAAAACATCAAATCCATCACATCATCATCAAACACATCACAAATCACAATCAAAAACAATCACACAACAAATCAACATCAAAAACAAATCAACACAACAAATCACACACATTCAACATCCATCAACCATCATCAAATCATCACAAAATTCACAACACAAACAATCACCATCACAACACATCAACAATCAAAACACACCCATCCATCAAATCCACAAATCAAAATCACAACCAACACATTCAACCCAAACAAACACCACCACAAACAACATCAAACCAACAAACACATCAACAATCACACAATCATTCACATTCCCAACCACAACAAAACACACCCAACAAAAAAAACCATCATTCCATCACAACACCACCCAACATCAACAACTCAAAATCAAACAAAATCAACACAAACATCTCACAAACATCATCATCACAAAACCACAACCAAAACCATCCACATTCATCAACATCACCACCAAACACCAATCACCCAATCACACAAAACAATTCCAAAAAACTCCATCACATCACAATTCACATCATTCACACCAAAATCACCACACCAACACCAAAACACATCATCCAACACAAATCATCCAATCATCACAACACATCAAAACACCTCACATCCATCACATCAAATCAAAACACATCCCAATCAAAAAAAAACAACATCAATCCACATCCACAATCAATCAACACCAAACACCATCAAAAATCATCATCAATCAAAAACATCAAAAACAAAACATTCATCAACTCACAAACAACATCCAAATTCATCAAATAACAACACAATCACATCAAAACAAAAACAAAAACATTCACAAAAATCCACAAACACACACAATCCAAAACAAAATCATCTCATCCAAAAATCATCACATCAACCAAAATCACCAAACCAAACATTCAATCAATCATCATCATTCACCACATTCACAACAAAACAAATCACACAAAAAACACATCACAAAAATCCACATCCAACAAATCACAATCAAAATACACACAACAAAAACAACACACACAAAAACACATTCAAACCAAACAACCCAACAAAAAATCCATTCAACATCATCACAAACAACAAAATCAATCAACAAACACACAAACCAATCTCAAAATAAAACAACAACATCAACACCCCCACACAACATCACAACAACAACTACATCAAATCATCCAACAATTCACCATCACACACATCACAATCAACACACAAATCATCACCACAAATCATCACATCAACAAAAACCAAACATTCATTCCAAAACATCAAATCACCAATCACACAATCACAAACACTCACACCACAACATTCAACATCCACAATCAAAATCCAAAACAACCACAATCCACAATTCATCAACACAAATCACAATCATCAAAATCCAAAACCACACCATCATCAACAAATCAATCACCACAAAATCAATTCCCAACCACATCACATCACAATCAAACACAATCCATCCACAACATCAATCATTCCAACCACAAATCAACACATCACAAAACCACAAACATCAATCATCATCAACAACATCATCCAAACAAATTCACAACAACACAAACCAACACTAACAAATCACCATCATCACATACACAATCAAATACCAATCAAACAAATCAATCAACAACATCACAATCCATTCACAACAACACCAACACAACACCTCCCACACAACAAAACACATCACAACCCAACAACCTCCCCACAAACTCAATTCAAACACAAATTCAAAACCATCCAACAATTCCACCACCAAACATTCACACCAACAACATTCATCAAAATTCAATAAACACAACATCATCCCCACCATTCAACAAACAAACATCCACCAACCAATCTCATCCAATCACAATCACACTCATCAACCCAAAAAACATCAAACACAATAAAAAATTCTCAAATCAAAAAATTCAACAATCCATTCACAACAACATCACACAAATCAAATCAAACATCCACAAAAACAAACAATCAAAACAAAAACAACATCAATTCACAACAACACATCATCCATCATCATCCAAAAAATCACAATCCCAACATCCCAACAATCATCCAAACAAATCACCCTCAATCCATCAACATTCACACACCATCATCAAATCAACCAACATCACAAAAAAAACACAATCAACACAATTCAAACACCCACAATCAAATCCAATCCACACAAACAAATCAATTCAATCAAAATCAACAAACTCACAACTTCAACAATACCAACATCACCAAACAATCAAACAAATCCAACAATCATTCACCAAAACACAACAACAAAATCCACATCAATTCCTAACAACAACAACCACACACAAACACATTCAACTCACATCACACAACCTCACAACATCACAACACACTCAATCATCAATTCATCACACCCAATTCCACAAAATCCATTCCAAAACCAAAAACATCATTCAAAAAATCCAAACCATCTCAACCACAAAACAACAACAACATCTCAAATCAATCATCAACATCATCATCCATCAACAAAACACAAACACATCAACAACACACCCCAATCCCATCCAACAACACACACCACACCAAATCACACTCAACATCACATCAAAACAACATCACAACCACACACAATTCATCACAATCAAAATCAAATCACCACATCAAATCAACAAAAATCAATCCAACAACAAACACAAACACAACATTCCAACACAAACCAAACAATCAAACACACTCATCAATCAACCATCCAACCAAACTCAACCACCACCAATTCACCAATCAATCAAACAACTCACATCCCACTCACATCAATCAATTTCAAATCAAATCAACACAACAACACACATCAAAACACATCAATCCACAAAATCAAACAACTCAATCATCACAAACAACCAACAACATCATCCTACCAACAATTTCACACAACATCACATCAATCAAAAATCATCACATCATCAAAACTCAACAACATCACATCAAACACATCAACCATTCACACAACACATTTCACCAATCCACACAATCAATCAATCACAAACAAATCATCCAAACATTCAACAAAAACCCAACAAAAATCCAATCACATCATCAACAAACACACAATCACATCTTCCACCAAACATCATCAACCAACACAAAAATCAACTCTCAAATCACACAATCAATCCACACAAAAATTCACACAAAATCCACACAACACAAAAATCCATCATCAACCACACAATCATCAAATCCACATCCCACTCATCAAAACCAACAAAATCAATCAACACCAATCAAAATTCACAACATCCAACAACAACAATTCCACATCAAAAAATCACACAAAATCCAAAAAACAAATTCAAAATCCATTCACAAACAAAAAACATCAAATCAAATCACATCAAATCACAATCAAAATTCAACCACCCAAATCATCAATCAAAATCACATCACACCATCAATCACATCACTCCAATCATCCCAACACACACTCAATTCACAAAACAATTCATCATCATCAATCAATCACCACAATCACCACCACATCAAACCAATTCATCACATCACCAAATTCAAACATCACAATCCACAAATCATCAACCAATCCACAAAAAACAAACCATCATCATCAACCTCAATCAACATCATCACCATCAAAACATCAACACCATCAAATCAAACCACCACATTCATCAATCCAATTCAACACATTCAAACAATTCACATTCCCCACACACACACAATTCAACAACAATCAACATCAACCACACATCACAATCCACAATCAAATCCCACACACATCACAATCCAATCAAACCAAACCAATCCACACTCAACACACACCAACATCACCAACCAAAACATCCATCACATCCAAAACCATTCATCACAATCAACTCACATAACTCACAACATTCATCACATCACATCATCAATCAATTCCCACCAACAAAATCATCCATCAAATCACATCACCAAACTCATCAAACAAAACATCAACATCCATACAATCCACCATCCACAAAATCATCACCATCAACACTCACCCAAACACATCACAATTCACATCACATCAACAAATCCAAACAACACATCAACACCAACACACACACCACATCAAAAATCATCCACAACATCATCCATCAACAAAAACATCATTCTCACACCACACAATTCCACAACAACAAAATCAAACATCCAACCTCACACAAAATCATCAATCAAACACAATCACACCAAACAACCAAATCAAAAACAAACCAACATCCACAACACATTCCAAAAATTCCCCAACACAAATCAAACACAACAACACATCAAACAAATTCCATCAATCCACATCAACAAACATCACAACATCCCACATCCAAACACAAAAATCACCATCAACATCAACCACAACATCAACATCACCAATTCACAAAATCCACACACATCAAATCAATTCATTCACCAAAAACCAAATCCACATCAACAATCCCACATATCAAACATCACACAATCAACATCACAAAATCCAACACCATTCCACAATCCACCCAATCAATCAACATCCATCCAATCAATTCACAACACATCACATCAAATCAAATCACAACATCCAAAACACATCAATCCACTCACACAATCATCAACAAACCACCATCCAAACACACCAATCCACACAAACAAAAACAACACAACATCACCACAAATCAACACAAAATCCATCATCAACCAAAACCAAACAATAATTCACACAATCAACACCAACACACACAACCCACAAACAAACATCCCACAACAAAATTCACAATCAACATCAAAAATCAAATTCAATCACAAAAAATTCAATCATCCACAATCCACATCACAACCACACAACAAAAACATCAACCAACACTATCACAAATCCAACCTCACATTCAATCAACATTCAATCACACAAATCACAACTCCCAAACCACCAAAAAAATCACCCATCACAAACAAATCATTCAATCCACATCCCATCATCATTCCCACAAAAACAAAACCCACCATCAATTCACAAAATCAATCACATCCAATCATCAATCAATCACAACCATCACCAAACACACACACATCAATCAACTCCAAAACACCAAAAATTCAATCCACATCAATCACCAATCATCACACAATTCACCAAATCAAACACACATCCATTCCAACAAATCCAATCATCAAACACCATTTCAAAAATCATCAACATCAAATCATCAACCAAACATCAAAATCCACATTCAACAAATCACATCACCACATCACCCCACATCACCATTCAAATCAATCAATCCAAACAAAATCAAAATCACACTCACCAAATCACCCCACAATTCACATTCCAATCCAACAACACATTCCAAACACAATCACCAATCACTCACATCAAAAACAAAAAAAAAAAAAAATCACACCATCAACACACATTCACAATCCACACCATCATCAAATCATCACATCTCAATCACATAAATCCAACACAATCCCAAAATCATCACTCAATCATCAAAATCACAACAAACCAATCACTCACTCATCAACACCATCAAATCACAATCAATCAACAACAAATCCAACAAAAAACAACAATCACCATCAATCAACCAAACAAAAACAAAAAAACACACAACCAAATTCATCATCATCCAAATTTCCACAAATCACCAAATCAACATCACACATCACAATCATCAATCATCACAAAAACCAACCAACCAAACATCAACATCACATCACATCACACAATCCACACCTCAATTCCAAATCAACACACCATCACACAAACATCCATCAACCAACTTCCACCAACACTCATCCACATCAAACAAACCACAAAACAATCACAAAAAAAAAATTCAACATCCCAACAAACAACACACACCACATCACCATCACAACACAAACCACACAAAACCACAAATCCAATCACAAAAACCCAAACAAAATCCCATCAATCAAAAACATCAACACATTCAACATCAATCAACATCACAATCAAAACATCAACAATCATCCAAATCATTCCCACAACATCCATCAACATCCTCAAACCACCATTCATCCACCACACACCAATCATCATTCATCAACCACCATCAAAACATTCAACCCACCAAAAAAATCAAAACACTCAAACCAACAAATCATCAAAAATTTCATCACCACACAACACACACCACATCATCATCACCAAAAAAAAATTCACACATCAAATCCCAAACCATCCACAATCAACAATTCAAAAACAACCATCAAACACAACAATCACATTCCAACCATCATCAATCATCCATCCATCAACATCAAACATCACAAAACCCAATCAATCAATCCACAAACACAACACACATCATTCACATCATCATTCACACAATCATCAATCACACACATCCAAACCAAAAATCTCATCAATCAATCACACAAAATCACAATCAAATCACATCACCAAAACCCAACAAACATCAACAAAAACATTCAATCACCACAAAATCCACCATCAAACACCATCCATCAATTCCAAAATCAAATCAAAACCACTCCAATCACAATCATCACAACACAAACAATTCCATTCACAAATCCAATCACACACACAAAAACAACACCAATTCACACAACACACATCCATCATCCTCAAACAAATCAAACATCACATCCCCACATCAATCATCAAAAAAAACATCATCACACCAATCACCACCCCAAATCATCACAACCAACCAAAATCAATCATTCATCAACACTCCACACAAAACCCAATCATCAACAACACCACAACAACAATCAAACATCACATCCACATCATCATCAATCATCAAAAACAACAATCAACATCATCAAACATCCATCCATCAAATCAACAAATCACACAAAAAAATCCACATCACACCAAACTCATCAAAACAAACATTCACAAACAATCACAATCAAACAAATCACACAACATCATCACAAAAACATCAAAACCACACACAAAAACAAATCATTCACATCATCCAACAACCAATCCATCATCAACACACACATCCAAAAATCACCATCACATCCACAAATCACATCAAAAAACATCACCCATTCCACCAACAATATCAAAACACACCACAAATCATCATTCCACATCCCATCAAACAAAAACATCAAAAATCAACCATTCACCAAAACACACAACCACAAAACAAATCAACACCAACAACCTTCAATTCCAAACACCAAACAACAATCAAACACACACACACAAATCAACCCAAACCATACACACCACACAATTCCACCCAATTCACACCATCACAACACCCAAACAAACCACATCACAAAACACATTCAAACACACAAACACCACCAACACATTCCCACACCACACCACCAAAACACAATCATTCAACACCCAAACAACAATCATCATTCACAATCAAATCAACTCATCAAAATTCCATCCATCAACACATTCACATCATTCATCAAAAACACACAACCACACAACACCATCAATTCACCCACCAACACACACAAATCATCCAAAACATCTTCATCAAAATCACAACAATCACAACCAAATTCATCAAAAACACATCATCCACAAATCATCACAACAACACAATCAAATCAATCACACACATTCCCATCACCACATCCATCAAACAACATCAAACAAAACAAACAAAACAAACACATTCCATCATCCAACAAATCAATCACACAACCACACCATCATCATTCCAAACCACAATCAAAACCACATTCATCCCACAAAAAAATCACACATCAAACACACAATCAATCATTCATCAACCAACAATCAAAATCCAAAAATCCAAACATCAAAAAACAACATTCACAACAATTCATTCAACACATCACAACACAATTCAAACCAACAACTCACAACACACACAATCCAAACACACAACACATCAATCAAAAATCCATTCAACAATCCACATTAACACATCCCCAATTCACAAAACAATCAACAACATCACACCCAACACATCATCAAACATCACATTCAACACATCAATCCCAAAACACAAACATCCACACACAATTCCACCACCCACATCATCACCAACACCAACACAATCACATCCAAATCAAACACACAAAACATCAAATTCACAAAATCACAATCAATCATCAAACATTCACACCCAATCAATCAACCACACACAATCCCACAACCCACAACCATCTCCATCATTCAATCAATCACAACAACATCATCATCACCATCACAAACATCACAACAAACAAACAATCACAAAAATCATTTCAAATCAACAATCACAACAATCATCAAACTTCATCAATCATTCACACAAAAACAACATCAATCAATTCTCATCACACAAACCAAACATCATCAACATCACCCAATCCATCACACAAACACAATCCAAAAAAACACACAATTCCACAATTCACATCATCACAATTCTCACAAACATCACAATTCCAACACAAACCAAAACCCACATTCATTCCATCAACACACATCAACCACATCAAACATCACAACCATCTCAAACATCAACACACCAACCAACAAAATCACAACACATTCCATTCATCAATCACCACAAATCACATCAATCATCACATAAATCCAACACATCCACATCACATCCACCAACATCACCAATTCAAACAACCATCACACCCAACACATTCACACATTCCATCAAACAACCATTCAAACACCACAAAAAATCAAATCAATCATCCAAACCATCACACATCAATCCAAAACAAATTCACACAACAATCATCACAACATCAAAAACTCACATCAACACATCACAACCACAAAACAAAAACAAAAAAATCACAACATCCAACAAATCAAACATCAACCAACAAACCAACAACCAAAACACAACACATCACACACAACCAAACAACATCACAAATCATCCACATCCACAACACACCAACACAAACATCATTCTCACACAACATCAAAATCAATCATTCCCACATTCAACACACACAAATTCACATCAAAAATCACAATTCATCACAATCACCATCAAATCAAACCACACATCAATCCAAAATCCAACAATCAACATCAAAACCTCATCAACACACATCACATCAATCAACCATTCACAACTCAATCCACACATCCAAATCCATCTCCACATCAAACATCACATCATCCAACCAAAACAAACACACAACACCAAACAAAACATCAACAATCACAACACACCCACAAACAAATCCATCAATTCAAATCACATCCATCTCAAATTCACCTCACAAAAATCACACAACAAACAAATCATCAAAAATCAATTCATCAACCACAAAAAACAAAAAAAACATCACCCACATCATCACAAAAATTCAATCTCATCACCACAAAATCAAATTCCACAAACCAAATTCAACCATCAAATCCATCAACACAATCCACAAAATACCAAATCAAACACATCCATCATCATTCACAATCACCAATCCCAAATCATCCAACCACAACCAAAATCAACAAATCACACATCAATCTCAATCACAATCAATCACAAAACAATCATCAACATTCAACCAACATCATCACACACCCATCAAACACAATTCCAACCATTCATTCAATTCAACCATCAAACACCAAATCAACAATTCAACCACAAAACAATCACAAATCACCAATCAATCATAAACAAACCAAAAACAAAAATCACACTCAAAACAATTCCAATCCACACAATCAAATCACACCCAACAACAACATTCAAATCAAACAACAAAACAAACAACACAACAACAATCAACAATTCAACACCCACAAACATCATCAAACTAAAAACAACAAAACACCCAAACATTCATCAATATCACCAAAACCACATCCACACAATCAAAACCAATCAACACACACAACCACAATCATCATCACAAATCAACCACACACACAACCATTCAACAAAACAAAACACACCATCCAATCCAAAAATCAAATTCCAACACCCAAAACCAAATCACATCAAAATTCAAACATCAAATCATCACAAAAAACATCCACATCACCAAATCCAAATTCAACCACATCATCAACAATCACAAACAAATCACAACACCCACTCACCACAAAAATCCCCAATCAAAAACCACATCAACCAACTCATCCATCAAAACAATCATCACACTAACATCCACATCACCACAAAACCAACTCAAAATTCACACCACATCAAACAACCCACAAACAAAAATCATCACATCATCAAAAAAACACATCATCCATCCATCATCAACCCAAAATCCAACCATTCAACACAACCATCATCCAATCACAATCCACAACTCAAATTCCACCATCAAAAATAATCATTCCACTCACATCCAACATCAAAAATCATCACATCATCCAAAACATTCAACCACAACCAATCACACAACCAAACCATTTCCCATCAAAAACATCAATCATCAACACACACATCCATCATCAAATCAAAAAATTCAACACCCACATTCAAAACACAAAATCAAATCAAACCAAAACACCAAAAACAAAAAAATCACCACAATCAACAAATCAACACCCCAAATCATCAAACAATCACACCCAAAAATCACACACAATCCACATCATCACATTCAAAAACAACACATCACAATCACAACACAATCAATCCACAAATCATCAACCACCATATCACCACACAACATCAACACACATTCACATCCAACACAAAATCACAATCCAATCATCAAAAAAATCAACACACCACCAAAAAAAACATCCAACCCACACAATCAACCAAAACACCTTCCACATTCACACACCCAACACACATCAATCAAATCACCAATCACCATCACATCAACCAAACCACATCAAATCCACATCACATCAAACCATCATCCATCCAACACATTCACAAACACATACAAACAACAACACACCAAATCACATTCTCCATCAAAACAATCCACCACAATTCAATACATCAACACCACATCACAACAAATCAAACACATTCAACCAAAACAATCCATCACACCAAAACAACCCACTCATTCACAAACAACAAACCAAATCATCATCACACCATCAAACCAATCCACACAAACATCAACCATCAACATCACACCAAACAAACAACACATCAACCCAACAAAACAAAATCAAATCAAACAAAAAACAACACACCACACAATCACATCAATCACCAAAAACACACCAAACCAAAAATCACCAACCATCACACAATTCAAAACCACAAAACAAAACAACAAAAAACCACAATCACACACATCAAAAATTCCACACATCAACTCAATCCAATTCATCACACCATCCAAAACACATCAAACACCATCAACATCCAACATCAAATTCACACACACCACCCACCAAACCACACCAACCTCATCACAACACACCAACAACAAAACAACAATCAAATCACTCACACACCAACATTCACATCAAACAATCATCAATTCATTCAAAACACACACCCAATCATCATCAAATCACATTCAACCAATCAACCAAAAAACACAACATTCATCAAAACAATCACCACAACAAAACATCCACATTCAATCACCAACCCAATCACAATTCACAACATCACAAAACCAAATCCCCATCACATACAAACCATCACCACACACCATCATCAAAAATCCATATCAACAATCATTCACAAATCCATCACATTCCACAATCATCAAAACACCAAAAAAACCCAAAACCAAATCATTCAAATCACCATTCACATCACACACAAATCACCCAATTCCACCCACATCAAAATTCCACAAACTCAAACACTCAAATCAAAACATAAATCACATCAACACCCACAACACATCCAACAACAATCCAACACAAACACAATTCATCCAATCACCAATCAATCACCAATCACAACAATCATCCAACACATCACACAAAAAAAAAAAACCACATCATTCATCCACCAACACAATCAATCCCAAAAACAACTAACCAAACCATCAACAATCAACAACATCAAAATCACTACATCATCCCAAACACACACACAATTCAAACAATCAACATTCCAACATCCAAAATCATCAAACAACCAACACATCACATCATCATCCCCAACATCACAATCATCACAATCAATCACCAACAACTCAACACATTCACACCAAACCACATCACAAAACTAACATCACAAACATACATCAATCCAATTCATCAACACATCACAACCACATCACATCACACCCCATCACACAATTCATCAAAACAAAAAATCATCACCACATCAAACACAAAAAATCATCAACAACAACAATTCAAACAAAATCATCTCACAAATCCACACACCAATTCATCAACAATCACAAAAAAAATTCAACACATCCAAAACCACATCCCCAACAACCAAAAAATTCACAACATCACAATCAACACAACATTCACCAACCACACCAACAATTCCAATCACAAAAATTCAAAACATCACACAATATCACAATTCATCACCAACAAAATCTCAACCACACCAATCATCCATCAACAATCAAAAACAAAATCAAACCACCAATCAAACACACTCAATCAAACATCAAAATTCAAACAAAACACCAAAATCACCAGATCAAATCAACACAATCATCACATCACCTCCAATTCACAATCACATCACACCAACAACATCCCACAAACTCACCACAAATCACCACACACAACATCATCAGCAACCAACATCAAACATCCAAACACACAAATCAACAAACCAATCAACAACAAAACATTCCACATTCAAAAATCATCCATTCATCACACCAACAAAACACAATCAACAATCACCACATTCCCCAACCAACATTC
The DNA here is from genome assembly GCA_029619165.1 of Eurosta solidaginis. Classification (NCBI taxonomy): domain Eukaryota; kingdom Metazoa; phylum Arthropoda; class Insecta; order Diptera; family Tephritidae; genus Eurosta; species Eurosta solidaginis. The sequence goes on along the minus strand of JARSSU010048461.1, from coordinate 8,676 downwards.
AAAAAAAAAACAACCACTCATTCCACATCACCCAACACCACACACAAAAAAACATCACAATCCACACAATCACATCACCAAAAATCATCATCACCCAATCATTCCACACCACAAAATATTCATCAAAATTCCATCAACCAAACAAAACAAACACACCATCAATCCAAATCAAAATCATACCATATCACATCCAACAATCATCATTCACACAAAAATCACACACCAACACACTCCAATCCAAACATACAAAATTCAAATCAAAAAATCATCCCACAAATCCATTTCACCCATCAATCCACATCAAATTCAAAATTCAAAAAAATCAAATTCAACATCCATTCAAAACATTCAATCAAACCAAAATCAAAAACACCACAACAATCAATCAAACACATTTCCACAAAAAATTCAACCAACACACCCAAACAAACACACACAACAAATCATCATTCAAAAACAATTCATTCAATCAACATCACACCATCCAAACAAACATCATCACAACAAACAAAAACAAATCCAAACACCACACAATCAACAATTCACATCATCATTCACATCCACAAACCAAAACAATCACAAAACAAACAAAACCAATTCCAACAAATCCAATTCCAAATCAAAAATCAAACACAACCATTCAAATCAACAACACATCCCAACATCCACCATCCATCACAATCACCAATCAAACACATTCAAAAACAACCATCATCATCTCATCAAAATTTCCACCCAACATCATCAACATCCAACACAATTCAACCATCATCATTCCCAACAATCACACATCCACTCAACAATCAATCAATCCACCAACCATCAACAAAACACAAATCCAACAAAAATCAATTCACACACAAAACATCTCACAACCCAATTCCATCCATCACCCACAACATTCAATCAACCCAAAAACCATTCAAATTCACAACAACAAACCACTTCATCACAATCAACCAACCAAACAACAAATCAATCTCATCAAAACATCAACATTCCTCAATCATCAAAAATCACACAAACAACATCACCACAAACTTCAATTCACATTCCACAAACACAACAACTTCACAACAATTCCATCAAACTCCCATCAAACAAAATTTCAAAAATTCATTCATCCAACACAAACACACCACAAATCCAAACTAACACATCATCCATCACACAAACCATCACCATCACTCTCATCAATCAAACAATCCAACCATTCATCATCAAAACACAAAAACACCCAACCAAAATCACAAATCCACATTCCAAATCACATCAAACACCCAAATCACACAAAAACACAATCAATCAAACATCAAACCAATCAAAAAATCAATCACACAATCAAATCACACAATAACATCAAAACAAAATCACACAAATACAAACAAACAACAACCCACACCCATCAAATCCAACAAACAAACCATCATCAACAACAAAACATCAAAACTCATTAAAAAAAATCCACACAACACAAAAACAAACAACCACACAATCACAACAACCAAAACAATCAATTCACACACAATCATCACTTCAAAATTCCAACACAAAAACACCAAATCAACCCAATCACACATCTCCAATCACAAACAAACAAACAAAAACATTCTCTTCACACACACAAAATTCATCCAATCACAACACTTCCAATCCATCACACCACCACAACATCACACATCATCTTCAAACACAATCAACCAAAAATCAAACAAATCAATCAAAAACCATCATCAATCAAATCCATCAAAAAACATCACAAAAATCAACATCACATCCACATTCCACACCATCAAACAACAATCAACCAAACACATTCCAATCATCAAAAAAATTCCACAAAACATCATCACAAAATTCACACAATTCTCATTCAAAAAAACAACATTCAAACCAAAAAAACAACATCACCAATCAACCAAAAAATCAACCCCATCCATTCAACATCTCTCAATAACAACCAAAACAAACAAACAAAACACATCACACATTCACACAAACATCACCCACAACAACACACCACATCAATTCAACACAACACAAACATCATCCAAATCACACCAAAATTCATCAAATCACCACAATCCATCACACCAAACAAACATCATCCCACACCAATCATCCATCACATCAACAAAAAAACACTCCATCACAACCACATCAATCAAACAACCACCCACATCTTCAACAATCACAACAACACAACATCACTCAAACAAACCATAACATTCACACACATTCAACACAAATCAATCAAACACACACAAACACCACAACAACCAAACAATCATCACATCAAACATCAATCCAACATTCACAATCAAATCCACAAACAACCAAACATTCCACAACCCAATCACACAATTCAACAATCACCAAAACAACAAACCAACCCAATCATCACAACACATTCATTCATCATTCATCATTCACAACATTCCATCCAAATCAATCAACAACACATTCATTCAACATTCCAATCATCATTCATCCATCATTCATTCATCAATCAAAACTCATTCATTCACAATTCCATCATTCATCACAATCATCACATCATCCAATTCATTCATCTCATCAATCATTTCACCTCAACATTCATTCATTCATCATTCCACAATTCAATCATTCAATCCATTCAATCATCCCTTTTCACATCACATTAAAATCCACTCATTCATCAAACATTCATCAATTTCCACATCATTCATCAATCACATCCATCCAATCATCTCTTCCACAATCCTCATCACACATCAATGCATTCCAAATCATCCACATTCAAAATCCAAATTCATCATCATCCATTCATCAATTTTCATCCAAATTCATCAATCACATTTCATCTTTCAATCATCAACATCAAATCCCATTCATCATTCAATCAACATTCCATTCATCAATCATTCAAATTCTCATTTACATCCATTCACAATCATCATCAAATCATACATTCATCACACAATTCACATTCATCATTCATCACATCATCCCAATTCAATCAATCATTTCCATCATCATCAATATCACCATCAAACATCATCATTCATTCATTCAAATCAATCATACATTCCACCATCAGAATTCAATCACCAATCACCCAATTCAACATTCACATCACATTCATCATTCTTCCATTCAAGTCATATTCAAATCACATCACATCATCTATCAATTTCCATCATTCACAACATTCATCATCAATCAATCAAATCCATTCACATCAACATTCATTCAATCATCATTCACATCATCCAAATCACAATTCAATCATTCAACTTCATATCACTTCCATTCACATCATACAATCACACAACAATTCAATCATTCAAAATCAATCTTCAATCATCATTCATCATCACGCATTCATCATCAAACAATCACATACATCACAAATCATTCATCATCACATTCATCCATCATCATTCCAATTCATTTCATTCATTCACATTCATTCCATCAATCACACAATCACAATCAATCATCAATTCACACAATCAAATCATCCAATTCATCCACATTTCAACTTCATCATTCATTCAAATTCATCAACATCATTCACATCATTCATTCATTCATTCATTCATCAAATTATCTCATTCAAAGCAACCATTCAATTCAATTCATTCAATCATTCTCAATTTCATTCAAGTTCATCATTCATCATTCAATTCAATTCATTCATTCATCAAAAATCATTTCATTCATCATCATTCATCCATCATTCATCAATCCAATCATCACATCACATTCATCATTCATTCATTCAAATCTCATCACTCATCATTCACATCAAAATTTCACATCATTCAATTCATTCATCATCAATCATCATTTTCATTCACAATCATTCCACACATTCCATTCAACACAATTCACCCATCTCAAACTTCCATCAATCAATCATCAATTCACATTCAATCATCATCATTCGCATTCATCATCAATTCACTCAATTAATTTCATTTCAGCATTCATCATCACTTCCCAACACAAATTTCAATTCATCAGCATTCACATCATCTTTCATTCAATCATCCTCATCAAATCATCACTTTCATTCATGCTTTCAACAATCCACATCATCGCTTCACAATCATTCATTCATCATCTTTCACAATTCATTTCAATTCATTCATTCAATTTCATCAATTCAATCACTCACACAATTCATTCATCCATCCATGCTTTCATCTTCATCTTTCTACTTTCCATTCATTCACAACATACTATCACTCAATCACATTCATTCAATCATTCCAATCAAATTCATCATCATTCAATCATCATTCAATCATCAATTCACCATTCCATCATTTCAATTCACAAATCATTCAATCAATCATTCTCATCATCACATTCATGATTTCATCAGTCAATCATTCCACATCATCATTCACACATTCACTTCATCACTTTCATTACATCATTTCATTCATTCAGATTCATCATTTCAATTCAACATGTTCATTCCATTCAATCAATCCTCAACCTTTCATCCTATCTTCCCATCAACATCAAATCAACATCATTCAACTTTCAACATTCCCATTCATCAATTCAAGATTTCAATTCATCATCAATTCATTCACTGCATTCATCAACTTTCATTCTTCACATTCCATTCATTCATTTCATTTCATCTTCATCATTTCATTTCACAATTCAATCATCATCATTCATTCATTCAATTCCATCCATTACAATTCATTCACTCCAATTTCATTCTTTCACTCAAATCATCAATCATTCATTCAATCAATTCAACACCACAATATCATCATTCACTTTCATTCACATCATTCAATCATTCATCATTCATCATTCATATTCATCATCTTTCATCAAATTCAGCATTCATTCCCAATTCACATTTCATGATTTCACATTCATCAATCCATGCTTTCAAATTCATCTCAATCATCATGCATCCCATCATTCATCCACTTCCACTTCATTCATCATTTCATCACTTTCATCACAATATACATTCCATTTTCAATCATCAATTCAACATCATTCATCAATTCATCATACTTTCATCAACTTTCAATTTTCAACCCACATTCAAAATCTTCATTCATCATCATTCAACCTTTCCACATTCATCATCAATCATTTCAAGCTTCATCCATTCATTCCAATTCAATCACCATTCTTCAGTTCATCAATTTCAACTTCATTCATTCACATTCATCATTCATTCAATACATCATTCACCATCACATCATCATTCATCATTCAATCAATCATTCACAATTCATCATCTTTCAATCATCATTTCATCATTCATCATCATTCATTTCATTCAAATCACCATGCTTTCATTCATTCATTCATTCACACCTTTCATCATTCCATCATTCATTCACATTCATTCATCATTCCTCAACGTCTTTTCATCAACTTTCACATTTCCAATTCATACATCAATTCTCATCATTCACTTTTCAATTCAACATCAACTTCATTTCAACCATCACATCATGCATTCCATTCAACATTCATCACATTCTTTCATCATTCAGCTTCCATAACATTTCATTTCAGCATCATTCCTATCATCACATTCAAACACATCATCATCCATTCATTCATCATTTTCATCAATCATCCATTCATTCATTCATCATCATCACCATGCTTTCAATCATTCCTCATCAATTCAAAACATTTTTTCATTCATCATTCATTCATCATTCAATTCTTCATCCATTCTTCCATTCACATCAATCAATCAATCATTCATTTTCATTCATCCATTCAAAACTCATTCTCATTCAATCCTTTCATTCACCACATTTTCATCAATTCATTCATCTTTCAATTCACCTTCAATTACATCAACATACTATCATATCATCATTCATCTCAATTTCACTTCATGCTTTCTAACAAATCACATTCAACATCATTCTAACTTTCAACACTTCATTCATCCATTCAATCATTCTTTCACCACATTCATTCATCATCATTTCCATCAATTCAATCAATCAGCTTCATTCAAATTCCCATTCATTCATCATTCATCATCAATCATTCATCATTCACCATATCAATTCACATCAATTCAATCCCAACATCCAAATCAATCAACCCAATTCATTCACAAACATCCACAATCATGCTTTCATCATCACCACACTTCACATTCACAATTCATTCACATTCTTCATTCCACTCTTTCACATTCATCATTCATCAAATTTCAATCTAACACACATTTCCATTCCATTCACATTCATTTCACTTTCATCATCATCATCAATTCAACATCATTCAAAATTCATTCACTCAGAAATCATCATTCATTCATTCAATCATTCATTCACTTTTCACACTTCAATTCTTCATTCATTCATTCATCCAATCATTCCATCAATCATTCAAATTCATCACTCAATTCAATCATTCTTCATATCATGCCTTTTCAATTCATCATCCCATTCACACATTCAATCATCTTTCTTCATCATCGCTCATCATTCATCTTTCAACATCATCACAATCCATAATTTCTTCTTCAATCATTCTTCATTCATCAATCACAGATTCAATTCACATTTCAATTCATCCATTCATCCATATCATTCCATTTCAGCAACAAAAATTCATTCACACTTTCATCATTCTCATCAATCACAATCTTCTTTCATTCCATTCAATTTCAATTCAATCATTCATTTCCATTCAAAATCATTCATTCATTCATTCAGCATTCATCATCTCAATTCATCAATTCCATTTCATGCTTATCAGTGCTTATCATCACTTCATCATTCATCAATTCCTTCATTTTCATTCCAATTCAATCTCTCATTCATTCAGCATTCATCACATTCAATTCATCTTCACATCATTCATTCATCATCATCAATCCATCACTCAACAATTCATCAATTCATTCATCCAACTTCATTCATGTTTCATCATTCATTCATTTCACCATTCAATTTCATTCAAAATCATTCATCATCATCCATCACAATCATCACTTTCAAATTCACAATCATTCATCATTTTTCCATCATTCATTCACAACATTCATCACATCATCATCCATCATTAAATCCAATTCAATCACTTCAATCATCATACATTTCATTCCATTCATTTACAATCATGCTTCATCAACGTTCTCAATTTATCATCATCCAATTTCAACAGTCATTCATTCATCATTCATTCACTTTCAAATTTCATCATCAATTTCATTCCACATCATTCATTCAATCATCAATCATTCACATTCATCAATTCACCATCAAAAAATTCACTTTCATACATTCCAACAATTCATCATCATTCATTCAACATTCATTCCAACACAATCAATTCATCATCTTCAATTCATCACCCAACTCATACAATCAATTCATCAATTCCCACAATTCAATCATCATCACAAATCAACATCATTCATCATATTCATTCCATTTCATTCATTCAACATTCATCAATCACATTCAATCATCCAATTCATTCAATTCATTCAATTCATTCTTCATTCAACTTCATTCCAATTCACAACAACATTTCATTTCCATTCAATCATTCATCATTCATCAATCATTCATCAATTCATTTCATTCATTCCATCAATTCTATCATTCATCATCAGTTTCCAATCCATCACCATCATTCTTCTATCATTCAATTTTCCAATCACATTCCAAAAAATCAATTCATCATTCATCATTCATTTCATCATTCAATCAATCACATCATTCATCAAATCATTCATCCATCCAATTCATTCTTCAATTCATTCATCATTCAACATCATCAAACAAACAAACATTTCTCCATCCATTCATCATCACTTTCATGCTTACACATTCATCATTCCACCATTCATCATTCATCCATTTCCATCAACATCCATTCTCATTCCATCATCATTCAAATCCATTCCATTCATCACACCAATCATCCAATCCATTCACTTTCAAATTCCAGCTTCATTCACTTCAACCAATTCAATTCATTCAACATCAAGCTTCATTCCATCACACCAACATCCATTCATCAACATTCCATCACCAATCACATCAATCATTCATTCATCATTCAAATTTCACCATTCATCCACAATTCAATCTTTCACATCAAATTCACATTCATTCAAATTTCATCAAACAATCAATTTCATTCAATCATTCAATCACAAAATCAATCATCATCAATCACATTCATTCAATTCAATTCACCAAATTCATCATCCACATCAAATCCACAATCATTCCATTCAATCATCAACAACCACAATTCATTCCAAATCACCACAATCAATTCACATCATCACCACACACCATCTTCAATCATCAATTCATCAACCGTGCTTTCTCATTCACATCACATTCAATTCCATTTCACGCTTCATCTCATTTTCAGGTTCATTTCATTCATTTTCACTTCTAATCATCATTCATTCCTTTCTTCATTCACTTTCATCATTCATTCATTCATTCACTTCATTCATCATTCATTCTTCCACATTCACATCATCATGCTTTCATTCGTTCCATTTCATCATTTCTTTTCATGCCTTTTCATTCATCAATTCATCTCACTTTCATTCATCCTCATTCCATCATTTCATTCTTCATTTCATTCAGTTCACATTCAAAATCACTTCAATCAACATTACATTTCATTTCATGCTTGTCATTC
>JARSSU010048460.1:0-22343 GCA_029619165.1 Eurosta solidaginis | reverse complement strand
AATATCAAAACTGGAGGGGATGAGCAAGAGCGAGTAAGGTGTAGAGATCGAAAGCTAGATCCAGCTATTGAATGCCCTGTGATATCTGTGTTGCAAATTGGTAGAATATCGAGCAGTCTTACCGCCAGAGGGAATGTGGATGGTAAAGAACGTGTACTGACTGTAGATACGGGGGCATCTCATTCCTCGATCCGATCTGACTTGGTCAAGAGGAGAATAAAACCGTTACCTGGAGCAAGGTTGCGTACGGTCACTGGCGAGTATAACCAAGTTCAGGGAGAAGTGATATGTGAAGTCTTGATTGGAAAGGTCACGGTTTTACACAAATTCGTTGTGGCGAAGATCGTTGAAGAAGTCATATTGGGAGTGGACTTCTTGGTAGACCATGACATCAAGATGGATATGCAGAGAAGGGTGATGCGTTATGAGTACCAGTATGTACCACTTAACTTCAAGTTGGAGAAAGGGTTCAGTAGTAATCGAGTAATGGTGGAGAAGACTCGAAAAAGGCCACGAAAGTGAAAAGAAAAGGTTGATGGATCGAATGGGCCAAATAAAGCGAAATTAAAAGCACCTGCGAGAAAAAGACCGGCATCGACGAACCCTAATGGACGCACTAAAATGTCCTAAAGAATTTTTCAGAAAGAATGCAAGGGTGGTTTCAAGCCAGCGCGCACTACTGTTGTGAAATGTCCAGACGATAATGATGATGCAAAGTCAATCTGTCAAGTGCAAGCCCTGCGAAGAAGTTCATTGGCCAAACAACAGAGTGCGAGGGAACGATCAAGAATAATGAGTAGTAAGATGAAACGCAGGTACAATGAGAACAAAAATTCGGAAGGTTTCTTGGAAGGAGATTTGGTACTGTTATACAACCCTCACCGGCGGAAAGGTGTTCCATCCAAGATTCGGTGCATTTGGGAAGGTCCGCACAATGTTGTGAAGAAGATCAGTGATACCATCTACCGCATACAAACCACTGGGAAACCACGGAGTAGAAAAGTGGTACATCTGGAAATGCTAGAGGCGTTTAGATCGGGAGATTTGTCTGATCGGGACGATCAGACTTAGGTGGAGGGCAGTGTTATGAATATTAGCAAAACTAAGGGGTGCTGCTATTTCTAGGCCGATGCTAAGCAGTGACGTGAATTCACATCAATAATTCAATCATTATGTATCTACATAAACGAAACAATAATTGCGTCTACACATATGTACCATGTACGTATACGAGCAGCGGAGAGTCTATGCACAAACACATGCACATATCTGAGATACTCCTGACAGTATGCAATGAGAGAAGCTATAAAATCGTGCAATTTTCACTACAGCTGAGAAGTTTGAGAGCTGATGGCAACTAGTAGATTCCGGAAGCGCCTAGAAGATGCGAATGTTCAAATCAGAGAGTATAAAAGGCAGCAAATGTAGAGGCGCTGGAATTCAGTTTGATTTGAGCTATCAAGCAGTTTCGATTAAGACGCTATCTAGCGAGCCGTAGCAGTATTATTTTGAAAGTCAGTTTCATTTAAGCTATCAGTTTGGTTATTAAGCCAGCTAGTTGCAAAGTATAAGTGTTATTGTGAAGTAATTTAATAAAGGCCATTTTTCCATTATTCAATATAAAAAATATAAAAATAAATGTAAGGCGCGATAACCTCCGAAGAGATCTAAGGCCGAGCTTCTCTTCCAATTTGCGTCGTGCCCCTCTTGATTTCCCTACAAATTGACCGGACGGGACCTGCATGTTTTATGCCGACTCCGAACGGCATCTGCAAGGCCGATGAGTTTTCACTGAGAGCTTTTCATGGCAGAAATACATCCGGATCGCTTGCCAAACACTGCCGAGGGGCGACATCGCTTAGAAAAATTTTCTTCGAATTAAAATACCTTATTTCTAAAATTTTGATGTTGCTTTGACCGGGGTGCGAACCGAATTGGAGTTATTTATTCAACAGTTTAGTGATACGAACTTAGCAGAAGGGCAAATAAGAGAATTTGCAAGTAAATTCGTTACATTATTATTATATATTTCAGTACAGTCAATATTTACTTTGTACATGATGCAATTGTTGAAAAAAATAAAATCATAAAACAAGACGATGTGGTCCTATTTTCGGAAAACTTGATTTATTTAGCTTTTATCCTCACAGCCTCAATTTCAAACTACAATGAAATTTTGCACACTTTTGGATAAATTAATATTTTAAGATTTTTAAGAGAAATTAAAATATTTTTTAATTCGAAATATCTCTTAATTTTTCACAGCCGAAAATAATGAAAATACGTGTTACAAAGCGCTGGGGGGGAGGGGGAGGGGGGGGGAGTTAATTCCCCCAGTTCCTCCCCCTTGGAACCGCGCATGCGTATCTACAGTCAGTAAACCTTCCTTTCCATCCACATTTCTCCGACAGTAAGATTTTTCGACATTCTTCCAATTTGCGAGATAGAGATTATGGGGCATTCCATTGATGGAGTCAGCTGTCGCCCCTTGCGGCTGACTCTATTTAGTTTAACGTTTGAGTGGACTTGGAGATTTGCTCATCTCCGTCAGCTCTGCGTTTACGGCCACCCACACTGTTGGAAGTATTAGGGCCGGGGTTGCTATGATGTGCAATGTGACCTGGGTTGCCGCACTTGAAACATTTCATAACTCCCGCATTTTTCTGTTGTGATCCCGTCAGTGCTTTCAAAATTATGTCTACCCACTCTGGCCTTTCTACTTCCACACGATGAGCTTTGTCTGATGGTTTACCTAATAGTGACGCCGTTTCCTGAGTCAATGCATGGGATACCGTTTCAGCAAATGTTTGCTTTGGGTTCGCGTATGTGGCACGCTTCGTATTCCGTTTATAAAGCTCTGAATCATTACCCTTTCAGTGTATTCCACGGTTGCGTCCGCATTTGCAAGATGAGCCAATCTTTCAACATCCGAAGCAAACTCCTGCAAGGTCTCATTTGCTTTTTGGTAACGGTTTTGCAACTCAATTTGGTATATCTGTTTTCTATGCTCGCTTCCATAACGTCTCTCGACACCGACGATCAATGCTTTGCAATCGTCTGTAAGACTTCCCCTGCAGGCCCTTTAAATGCCACGAACAGTACAGCACCTTTATCTTCCGCCTTCCAGTTGTTCACCGCTGCGGTCTTCTCAAACTGTAGCTTGAAGACCTGGAAAGGAACATAACCGTCAAAAGATGGAGTTTTTACGTTCGTATTACTCGCTGAAGCACCCGGGCGATTAAGTTGCAATTCCTGTATACGACCTCTCAAAGCGTCCACCTCTGCCTCGAATTTTTCTTCAAACAGCATTATTTTTGCATCCATACGCGCTTTGAGTTTTGATGATATACGCGCCTCTTATGCTTCTAGTTGTACTGTTATGCGTGTCTTTTGTTCTTTCAGTTGTGTTTCCATCTTTGATGTTATACGTGTCTCCTGTGATTCCAGTTGGGATGATATACTTGTCTTTTGTTCTTCCAGTTGAGATGACATTTGCGACGACATTTCTGAAATACGTGCCTGCTGTGCTTCCTTCTTGGATGTTAAACGTGTCTCCTGCGATTCTAGTTGTTTTTCCATCTTGGATGTTACTGTCGACGTTTGTGCAGATATTGCAGCTAATATTGTGTTCAAGTCTGTGTTCGCCATTGTCTGCGGTGTTTCGTTTTTCTCCTCAATTTTGGTTGTTGTCTCGTCGCCATCAAGATGAAAGGCATACGAGTAAGGTGTAGAGATCGCGAGCTAGATCCAGCTATTGAATGCCCTGTGATATCTGTGTTGCAAATTGGTAGAAGATCGAGCAGTCTTTCCGCCAGAGGGAATGTGGATGGTAAAGAACGTATACTGACTGTATATACGGGCGCATCTCATTCCTCGATCCGATCTGACTTGGTCAACAGGAGAATAAAACCGTTACCTGGAGCAAGGTTGCGTACGGTCACTGGCGAGTATAACCAAGTTCAGGGAGAAGTGATATGTGAAGTCTTGATTGGAAAGGTCACGGTTCTACACAAATTCGTTGTGGCGAAGATCGTTGAAGAAGTCATATTGGGAGTGAACTTCTTGGTTGACCATGACATCAAGATGGATATGCAGAGAAGGGTGATGCGTTATGAGAACCTGCATATACCACTTAACTTCAAGTTGGAGAAAGGGTTCAGTAGTAATCGAGTAATGGTGGAGAAGACTCGACAAAGGCCACGAATGTCAAAAAAAAGGTTGATGGATCGAATGGGCCAAATAAAGCGAAATTAAAAGCACCTGCGAGAAAAATACCGGCATCGACGAACCCTAGCGGACGCACTAAAATAACCTAAAGAATTTTTCAGAAAGAATGCAAGGGTGGTTTCAAGCCAGCGCGCACTACTGTTGTGAAACGTCCAGACGATAATGATGATGCAAAGTCAATCTGTCAAGTGCAAGCTCTGCGAAGAAGTTCATTGGCCAAACAACAGAGTGCGAGAGAACGATCAAAAATAATGAGTAGTAAGATGAAACGCAGGTATAATGAGAACAAAAATTCGGAAGGTTTCTTGGAAGGAGATTTGGTACTGTTATACAACCCTCACCGGCGGAAAGGTGTTCCATCCAAGATTCGGTGCAGTTGGGAAGGCCCGTACAAAGTTGTGAAGAAGATCAGTGATACCCATCTACCGCATACAAACCACTGGGAAACCACGGAGTAGAAAAGTGGTACATCTAGAAATGCTAGCGGCGTTTAGATCGGGAGATTTGTCTGATCGGGAAGATCAGACTTAGGTGGAGGGCACTGTTATGAATATTAGCAAAACTAAGGGGTGCTGCTATCTCTAGGCCGATGCTAAGCAGTGACGTGAATTCACATCAATAATTCAATCATTATGTAAACATACATACATAAACGAAACAATAATTGCGTCTACACATATGTACTATGTACGTATACGAGCAGCGGAGAGTCAATGCACAAACACATGCACATATCTGAGATACTCCTGAAAGTATGCAATGAGAGAAGCTATAAAATCGTCCAATTGTAGTTACAGCTGAAAAGTTTGAGAGCTGATGGCAACTAGTAGATTCTGGAGCGCCTAGAAGATGCGAACGTTGAAATCACAGAGTATAAAAGGCAGCAAATGTAGAGGCGCTGGAATTCAGTTTGATTTGAGCTATCAAGCAGTTTCGATTAAGACGCTATCTAGCGAGCCATAGCAGTATTATTTTGAAAGTCAGTTTCATTTAAGCTATCAGTTTGGTTATTAAGCCAGCTAGTTGCAAAGTATAAGTGTTATTTTGAAGTACTTTAATAAAGGCCATTTTTCCATTATTCAATATAAAAAAATTAAAAAATAAATGTAACGCGCGATAAACTCTGAAGAGATCTAATTCCCCCAGTTCCTCCCGCTTGGAACCGCGCATGCGTATCTACAGTCAGTAAACCGTTCTTTCCATCCACATTTCTTCGACAGTAAGATTGTTCGACATTCTTCCAATTTGCGAGATAGAGATTATGGGGCATTCCATTGATGGAGTCAGCTGTCGTCCCTTGCGGCTGACTCTATTTCGTTTAACGATTGAGTGGACTTGGAGATTTGCTCATATCCGTCAGCTCTGCGTTTACGGCCACCCACACTGTTGGAAGTATTAGGGCCGGGGTTGCTATGATGTGCAATGTGACCTGGGTTGCCGCACTTGAAACATTTCATAACTCCCGCATTTTTCTGTTGTGATCCCTTCAGTGCTTTCAAAATTATGTCTACCCACTCTGGCCTTTCTACTTCCACACGATGAACTTTGTATGCTGGTTTACCTAATAGTGACGCCGTTTCCTGAGTCAATGCATGGGATACCGTTTCAGCAAATGTTTGCTTTGGGTTCGCGTATGTGGCACGCTTCGTATTCCGTTTATAAAGTTCTGAATATTTACCCTTTCAGTGTATTCCACGGGTGCGTCCGCATTTGCAAGATGAGCCAATCTTTCAACATCCGAAGCAAACTCCTGCAATGTCTCATTTGCTTTTAGGTAACGGTTTTGCAACTCAATTTGGTATATCTGTTTTCTATGCTCGCTCCATAACGTCTCGACACCGGCAATCAATGCTTCATAACTGTTCCGTTCGTACTCTGGAATCGTCTGTAAGACTTCCCCTGCAGGCCCTTTCAATGCCACGAACAGTGCAGCAACTGTATCTTCCGCATTCCAGTTGTTCACCGCTGCGGTCTTCTCAGACTGTAGCTTGAAGACCTGGAAAGGAACAGAACCGTCAAAAGATGGAGTTTTTACCTTCATTGGCCAAACAACAGAGTGCGAGGGATCCATCAAGAATAATGAGTAGTAAGATGAAACGCAGGTACAATGAGAACAAAAATTCGGAAGGTTTCTTGGAAGGAGATTTGGTACGGTTATACAACCCTCACCGGCGGAAAGGTGTTCCATCCAAGATTCGGTGCATTTGGGAAGGTCCGTACAAAGTTGTGAAGAAGATCAGTGATACCATCTACCGCATACAAACTACTGGGAAACCACGGAGTAGAAAAGTGGTACATCTGGAAATGCTAGCGGCGTTAGATCGGGAGATTTGTCTGATCGGGACGATCAGACTTAGGTGGAGGGCAGTGTTATGAATATTAGCAAAACTAAGGGGTGCTGCTATTTCTAGGCCGATGCTAAGCAGTGACGTGAATTCACATCAATAATTCATTCATTATGTATCTACATAAACGAAACAATAATTGCGTCTACACATATGTACCATGTACGTATACGAACAGCGGAGAGTCAATGCACAAACACATGCACATATCTGAGATACTCCTGAAAGTATGCAATGAGAGAAGCTATAAAATGGTCCAATTGTAGTTACAGCTGAGAAGTTTGAGAGCTGATGGCAACTAGTAGATTCTGGAAGCGCCTAGAAGATGCGAATGTTCAAATCAGAGAGTATAAAAGGCAGCAAATGTAGAGGCGCTGGAATTCAGTTTGATTTGAGCTATCAAGCAGTTTCGATTAAGACGCTATCTAGCGAGCCATAGCAGTATTATTTTGAAAGTCAGTTTCATTTAAGCTATCAGTTTGGTTATTAAGCCAGCTAGTTGCAAAGTATAAGTGTTATTGTGAAGTACTTTAATAAAGGCCATTTTTCCATTATTCAATATAAAAAAATAAATGTACGGCGCGATAACCTCCGAAGAGATCTAAGGCCAAGCTTCTCTTCCAATTTGCGTCGTGCCCCTCTTGATTTTCCCTACAAATTGACCGGACGGGACCTACATGTTTTATGCCGACTCCGAACGGCATCCGCAAGGCAGATGAGTTTTCACTGAGAGCTTTTCATGGCAGAAATACATCCGGAGCGCTTGCCAAACACTGCCGAGGGGCGACCCCGCTTAGAAAAATTTTCTTCTAATTAAAATACCTTATTTCTAAAATTTTGATGTTGCTTTGCCCGGGGTGCGAACAAAATTGGAGTTATTTATTCAACAGTTTAGTGATACGAACTTAGCAGAAGGGCAAATAAGAGGATTTGCAAGTAAATTCGTTACATTATTATTGTATATTTCAGTATTATTCTTATTTCTAAAATTTTGATGTTGCTTTGCCCGGGGTGCGAACCGAATTGGAGTTATTTATTCAACAGTTTAGTGATACGAACTTAGCAGAAGGGCAAATAAGAGGATTTGCAAGTAAATTCGTTACATTATTATTGTATATTTCAGTACAGTCAATATTTACTTTGTACATGATGCAATTGTTGAAAAAAATAAAATCATAAAACAAGACGATGTGGTCCTATTTTCGGAAACCTTTATTTATTTAGCTTCTAGCCTCACAGCCTCAATTTCAAACTACAATGAAATTTTGCACACTTTTGGATAAATTAATATTTTAAGATTTTTAAGAGAAATTAAAATATTTTTTAATTCGAAATATCTCTCTTAATTTTTCACAGCCGAAAATAATGAAAATACGTGTTACAAAGCTCTACGGGGGAGGGGGATGGGGGTTAATTCCCCCAGTTCCTCCCCCTTGGAACCGCGCATGCGTATCTACAGTCAGTAAACCTTCCTTTCCATCCACATTTCTCCGACAGTAAGATTGTTCGACATTCTTCCAATTTGCGAGATAGAGATTATGGGGCATTCCATTGATGGAGTCAGCTGTCGCCCCTTGCGGCTGACTCTATTTAGTTTAACGATTGAGTGGACTTGGAGATTTGCTCATCTCCGTCAGCTCTGCGTTTACGGCCACCCACACTGTTGCAAGTATTAGGGCCGGGGTTGCTATGATGTGCAATGTGACCTGGGTTGCCGCACTTGGAACATTTCCTAACTCCCGCATTTTTCTGCTGTGATCCCTTCAGTGCTTTCAAAATTATGTCTACCCACTCTGGCCTTTCTACTTCCACACGATGAGCTTTGTATGCCGGTTTACCTAATAGCGACGCCGTTTCCTGAGTCAATGCATGGGATACCGTTTCAGCAAGTGTTTGCTTTGGGTTGGCGTATGTGGCACGCTTCGTATTCCGTTTATAAAGCTCTGAATCATTACCCTTTCAGTGTATTCCACGGGTGCGTCCGCATTTGCAAGATGAGCCAATCTTTCAACATCCGAAGCAAACTCCTGCAATATCTCATTTGCTTTTTGGTAACAGTTTTGCAACTCAATTTGGTATATCTTTTTTCTATGCTCGCTTCCATAACGTCTCTCGACACCGGCAATCAATGCTTTGCAATCGTCTGTAAGACTTCCCCTGCAGGCCCTTTCAATGCCACGAACAGTGCAGCAACTTTATCTTCCGCATTCCAGTTGTTCACCGCTGCGGTCTTCTCAAACTGTAGCTTGAAGACTTGGAAAGGAACAGAACCGTCAAAAGATGCAGTTTTTACGTTCGTATTACTCGCTGAAGCACCCGGGCGATTAAGTTGCAATTCCTGTATACAACCTCTCAAAGCGTCCACCTCTGCCTCGAATTTTTCTTCAAACAGCATTATTTTTTTATCCATACGCGCTTTGAGTTTTGATGATATACGCGCCTCATATGCTTCTAGTTGTACTGTTATGCGTGTCTTTTGTTCTTTCAGTTGTGTTTCCATCTTTGATGCTATACGTGTCTCCTGTGATTCCAGTTGGGATGATATACTTGTCTTTTGTTCTTCCAGTTGAGATGACATTTGCGACGACAGTTCTGAAATACGTGCCTGCTGTGCTTCCTTCTTGGATGTTAAACGTGTCTTCTGCGATTCTAGTTGTTTTTCCATCTTGGATGTTACTGTCGACGTTTGTGCAGATATTGCAGCTAATATTGTGTTCAAGTCTGTGTTCGCCATTGTCTGCGGTGTTTCGTTTTTCTCCTCAATTTTGGTTGTTGTCTCGTCGCCATCAAGACGAAAGGCATACGAGTAAGGTGTAGAGATCGAGAGCTAGATCCAGCTATTGAATGCCCTGTGATATCTGTGTTGCAAATTGGTAGAATATCGAGCAGTCTTTCCGCCAGAGGGAATGTGGATGGTAAAGAACGTGTACTGACTGTATATACGGGTGCATCTCATTCCTCGATCCGATCTGACTTGGCCAACAGGAGAATAAAACCCTTACCTGGAGCAAGGTTGCGTACGGTCACTGGCGAGTATAACCAAGTTCAGGGAGAAGTGATATGTGAAGTCTTGATTGGAAAGGTCACGGTTCTACACAAATTCGTAGTGGCGAAGATCGTTGAAGAAGTCATATTGGGAGTGGACTTCTTGGTTGACCATGACATCAATATGGATATGCAGAGAAGGGTGATGCGTTATGAGAACCAGCATATACCACTTAACTTCAAGTTGGAGAAAGGGTTCAGTAGTAATCGAGTAATGGTGGAGAAGACTCGAAAAAGGCCACGAATGTCAAAAGAAAAGGTTGATGGATCGAATGGGCCAAATAAAGCGAAATTAAAAGCACCTGCGAGAAAAAGACCGGCATCGACGAACCCTAATGGACGCACTAAAATGACCTAAAGAATTTTTCAGAAAGAATGCAAGGGTGGTTTCAAGCCAGCGCGCACTACTCTTGTGAAACGTCCAGACGATAATGATGATGCAAAGTCAATCTGTCAAGTGCAAGCTCTGCGAAGAAGTTCGTTGGCCAAACAACAGACTGCGAGAGAACGATCAAAAATAATGAGTAGTAAGATGAAACGCAGGTACAATGAGAACAAAAATTCGGAAGGTTTCTTGGAAGGAGATTTGGTACTGTTATACAACCCTCACCGACGGAAAGGTGTTCCTACCAAGATTCGGTGCAGTTGGGAAGGCCCGTACAAAGTTGTGAAGAAGATCAGTGATACCATCTACCGCATACAAACCACTGGGAAACCACGGAGTAGAAAAGTGGTACATCTGGAAATGCTAGCGGCGTTTAGATCAAGAGATTTGTCTGATCGGGACGATCAGACTTAGGTGGAGGGCACTGTTATGAATATTAGCAAAACTAAGGGGTGCTGCTATCTCTAGGCCGATGCTAAGCAGTGACGTGAATTCACATCAATAATTCAATCATTATGTAAACATACATACATAAACGAAACAATAATTGCGTCTACACATATGTACTATGTACGTATACGAGCAGCGGAGAGTCAATGCACAAACACATGCACATATCTGAGATACTCCTGAAAGTATGCAATGAGAGAAGCTATAAAATCGTCCAATTGTAGTTACAGCTGAAAAGTTTGAGAGCTGATGGCAACTAGTAGATTCTGGAGCGCCTAGAAGATGCGAACGTTGAAATCACAGAGTATAAAAGGCAGCAAATGTAGAGGCGCTGGAATTCAGTTTGATTTGAGCTATCAAGCAGTTTCGATTAAGACGCTATCTAGCGAGCCATAGCAGTATTATTTTGAAAGTCAGTTTCATTTAAGCTATCAGTTTGGTTATTAAGCCAGCTAGTTGCAAAGTATAAGTGTTATTTTGAAGTACTTTAATAAAGGCCATTTTTCCATTATTCAATATAAAAAAATTAAAAAATAAATGTAACGCGCGATAAACTCTGAAGAGATCTAATTCCCCCAGTTCCTCCCCCTTGGAACCGCGCATGCGTATCTACAGTCAGTAAACCTTCCTTTCCATCCACATTTCTTCGACAGTAAGATTGTTCGACATTCTTCCAATTTGCGAGATAGAGATTATGGGGCATTCCATTGATGGAGTCAGCTGTCGTCCCTTGCGGCTGACTCTATTTAGTTTAACGATTGAGTGGACTTGGAGATTTGCTCATCTCCGTCAGCTCTGCGTATAAGGCCACCCACACTGTTGGAAGTATTAGGGCCGGGGTTGCTATGATGTGCAATGTGACCTGGGTTGCCGCACTTGAAACATTTCATAACTCCCGCATTTTTCTGTTGTGATCCCTTCAGTGCTTTCAAAATTATGTCTACCCACTCTGGCCTTTCTACTTCCACACGATGAGCTTTGTATGCTGGTTTACCTAATAGTGACGCCGTTTCCTGAGTCAATGCATGGGATACCGTTTCAGCAAATGTTTGCTTTGGGTTCGCGTAGGTGGCACGCTTCGTACTCCGTTTATAAAGCTCTGAATCTTTACCCTTTCAGTGTATTCCACGGGTGCGTCCGCATTTGCAAGATGAGCCAATCTTTCAACATCCGAAGCAAACTCCTGCAATGTCTGATTTGCTTTTTGGTAACGGTTTTGCAACTCAATTGGTATATCTGTTTTCTATGCTCGCTCCATAACGTCTCAACACCGGCAATCAATGCTTCATAACTTTTCCGTTCGTACTCTGGAATCGTCTGTAAGACTTCCCCTGCAGGCCCTTTCAATGCCACGAACAGTGCAGCAATTCCAGTTGTTCACCGCTGCGGTCTTCTCAAACTGTAGCTTGAAGACCTGGAAATGAACAGAACCGTCAAAAGATAGAGTTTTTACCTTCGCATTTCGCTGAAGCACCCGGGCGATTAAGTTGCAATTCCTGTATACGACCTCTCAAAGCGTCCACCTCTGCCTCGAATTTTTCTTCAAACAGCATTATTTTTTCGTCCATGCGCGCTTTGAGTTTTGATGATATACGCGCCTCTTGTGCTTCTAGTTGTACTGTTATGCGTGTCTTTTGTTCTTTCAGTTGTGTTTCCACCTTTGATGTTATACGTGTCTCCTGTGATTCCAGTTGGGATGCTATACTTGTCTTTTGTTCTTCCAGTTGAGATGACATTTGCGACGACATTTCATAAATACGTGCCTGCTGTGCTTCCTTCTTGGATACTAAATGTGTCTCCTGCGATTCTAGTTGTTTTTCCATCTTGGATGTTACTGTCGACGTTTGTGCAGATATTGCAGCTAATATTGTGTTCAAGTCTGTGTTCGCCATTGTCTGCGGTGTTTGGTTTTTCTCCTCAATTTTAGTTGTTGTCTCGTCGCCGTCAAGATGAAAGGCATACTCTTCTACGTTAATTCCTTCTGCCTCCATTTCCTCTCGTAATCTTGCCTGACGTTCGAGTTTATATATTATCAGACCATGGCTCTCCAACTCCTACTTCAATTGCTGGATCTTCAATTCACTCCACTTTGCCATGTCCTTGTTGCACTCGAAATCTTGGGAATTTATTCAAAAATTCCTCTTCTGGCACCAATTGTAACGAATTTACTGCAATTCCTCTTATTTGCAATCTTCTACTAACGTTCGAATCACTAAACTGTTGAATAAATAACTCCACTATTCATTAATGCAAAATGGTCTTTATTAAAGTACAATAACACTACTATTACTCGCCAGATACGTCTGAAATCACACTGATTGTTGTGCCTCTACTGTTGCTGCCTTTTATACTCTGTGATTTCTCGTTCGCATACTTCTAGGCGCTTCCATTTCTAGAATTTACTAGTTGGTTATCAGCTATAAAATTACTACGTTTATAGCTTCTCATATGCGCGTGTATATGTGAGCACAATTATAACTGCATACTTTTGGGAGCATCTCAGATAAGATATCTGCATGTGTTTGTGCATCTCTTTTCCGCTGCGTGTACGTACATATGTGTAGACACAATGATTGATTTATTGATGTGCATACAAGTCACTGCTTAGCATCGGCTTAGAGATGATAGTATCCCTTAGTGTTGCTAATATTCGTCACAGTATAATCGCATATAAGTGCACGAGGTGCAAAGGGCAATGTATTTGAAAAGAGATGAAAAGCGATGTTGTTGTCGAGAGGGCAAAACTTGAGTCGGACAATGAGGAGTTGGACGAAAAAATATGCGTGCAATAAATTATACATACAGTGCCGTTTCAAATAAGCAGTTGGAGTTTGTTTGCGAAAAAACTTCAGCATTTGATATAATAAAGAAATTCGATAGCTTATACTTGAAAGAGTCCACAGCGCTACAAATTGTGTACAGGAACAAGCTGGAGCGACTAAAATTTAGGGAGTACACTGACTCAGGAACTTCTTTTTGGAGATTTCGAGCGTTGCGTTAACGACTTGAAGAGTGCGGGGGCGAATGTGGCAGAAAAGCAAAAATTTAATTATATGCTTACCACGTTGCCTGAGTGGTATAGTTACATTGGTGATTTGATCGATACCCTCAAAGAGGAGGACCAAACTGCAGATTACATAAAAAACAAATTTAAAATGGCCGAATTAAAGAACGCTGGTGAAGAAAGTTATGGGCGTAAATTAAATGTATTTGCTGCAAATAGGCGTCAAAATTATAGAACATGCTACGGCTGCGGTGAGGTTGGGAATTTCCAAAGAGAATGCGAAAGCGGCGCGAAAAATGGCAAAGAGGGTATGGCAGAACGACAGCGCGCAAAAATAAGCATGCAGATACGACGAACGGGGACAGAAATAGCGTGTGGGTTACAACAACTGCTTGTCATGCGGTGGCAAATACAAAAGCGAGTAATGGTAAAGGTAATCAGATTAAATGAATTAGATATTGGCTGTACCGACCACATAATAAACGATGAAAAGTACTTTGAAAATTTTAAGCTAATGCAAATACCGGTTGATGTATATCTATGAGATAATAGGGTTGTTAAAACAACAAAAAATGGTAATGTTTTAAGCTATTTTGAAGCGCCAGGAACAATTAATTGTATCGAAATGTGAAATTTTTTTTATATAAAAGATATGAAATCAAATTTGATCAGTTACAGTAAATTAACACAAAATAACATAGTGGTATAGAAAGGAAATATTACCAAAATTATTAACAATCGTGGTATAGTAACGGCATAAGCTTTTAAAAAAAATGGTTTGTACAAAATGAAAAGTAAAAACATATGAACCGGTTGTTAGTTTAGCAATTAAAAATACGAAAAATATGAGCAGCAAGAAAAAGTGGCACCGATAGTTGGTCACATAAATTTTAGATATCTAAATGTCATGTCTAAAATTCAAATGCAAAACATGCATTGAGAACAAAATGCATAATATCTCTTTTGAAAATAAGAGACGAAAGGCCAAGGATTTGTTGGAAATTGTACACACTGATGTGTGTGGACCGGCGGCGGGATGTCGGTGACCAAGAACTGCCAACCCCCTAAGCCTATTGGACGATTTGCAGCCAGGGGATAAATTCGGCTGTATTCGAATGGAGCCTTCCCGATACCGGGCCACCTCGGGAAGTATTAATGGCCTTACCACAGTAATGGGCGCTGCTGTGGCGGACGGTTCTTTCCCCGTATATAATACTGCACCGCTGAGCCCGCCTTGTCGGGCAGGTGGTCGTACGACCAAGATGAACGACTCATTACCTGATTGTAATAAGGACGATGTAAAGAGGAGAACTGAGTCGCAATACAAGGACGACAAATACGAATTAAGCGATGCGTCGGACTCGGGGAGCGAGAGTAGTGCTGATTCAATGAACTCCGTGTTGGAGAAGCACACAAATGAAAACGGAGTAGAAGAGTGAAAAAGGTACGGAGCAGAGGAAGTAAAAGAGCTATCTCGCAGTACCGTGCAGCACTAAGAATTGTACAACGCTTGGGAGTAGTGGTCGACCCAACAGAAGTGGAGATCGGGCGCCTGGAATGGGCCCATGAAGCGGTAGAAGTAGGTCGAAGGCAGTTCAAAAGGTTTGCTGCGAGAAAACCTCGGTTCTGCAACCGGTACGAGGAGGAAAAAGCGTCGAAGGGCAGAATGAAGAGGCAACGTTCGGTGGAAGGCGACAAGCCTGCTTTGAAGAGACAGAAAGGACCCAGTCCTAGAGCCGCGAGGCGGGGCAGTCGCATTGACAAGACAAGTAGGCCCAAAGCTGTAAGACAGATGGGCTCTAATAGCGAGGTAGCAACTACCTCGAAAGCTGCGAGTCAGAGGGAAGTTGCAATTACGGAAGTAGGAGATAAGCCAAAGGGAGATAACGCTTAACCTCCGGCTTTCTCGGAGGCGCTAAAGGGAGCTAACGCTAAGACTCCGGCTTTCTCGGAGTTGCCAAAGGGAGATAACACTAAGACTCCTGCTTTTCCCGAGAAGATGAGTGATTTGGCAAAGCAGTCACTGACTGTGGCGCTGGTTGATCGTAGCAGTCCTTTCGGACAAATGACTACTGAAAGGTGGAGATCTGTGGAAAGGGAGCTTATTAGCTTAATGCTTAAGATGATGCGGGAACAACCAAGTAAGCCCCTTCCAACCCTTGATTCGGGGGATGATATAATGGTGTGAAGATGATAGCGTGCGACAACATCGCGAGCTTGCGGTGGCGGGGGAAAGTGGTTCCAAACCTCCAAAGGCAAGGCACAAACGCGCGGTTTGAGGTGGTGGATAAAGCGCAAATCCCCACGGTACCAAAAGTTAAGGTATGGATACCATGCGTGATGAAGTCGGAGGATACACTGCGACTTCTGCAGAATCAGAATCCGAACATACCGACACAGGATTGGAAGGTACTTACTGTATCTCGACATACCGAGGATGGTCAGTTCTACATCTTGGCACTGGCAAAATCTACATGCGACTCGGGAAAGACGTCCCGAGGATAAAAACCCTAACACGTTAGAGGTGGGCGAAGTCGAAAAGGACCTCAAAAGCCTAAGGGAAAAAAGACAGGTGGAGGTCCCCGACGTCACCACGAACGTGCTATAAGAGGACCAACCGCTAAATGGTGCTGTGATTCGCACAGAGGAACACCAAGCACAACAGTCACGAGTGGCTGAAGGGGGCCTCGAATACTCTAAACCAAAAGGGCAAGGGGACGACGACATCAAGACGAAGGTGCTGGAGGGGGATAAACAGCCCAATGGTGCTGCGAGTCCTACAGATAAACCTCCAACACAGTAAAGTAGCGTCGAGCGAACTCCTCCTAACCCTTGAGGAGGTTGCAAAATCGGCGATTATGGATGGTCTTAATTACATTAAAGTACATCTTGCTTTAATCAGATGGATCGGCTGCATGTTAAATTCCAGAAAGATTACATCACAATGGGGATTGTACGAGGCCACGAAATCAGTGGACAGGGGCACGCCAGAGGCAGGGGTGCTATCACCTCTGCTGCGGACGCTGGTCATCAACCAACTGCTCAGGCAATTCGATGAGGGACCCGTAAAACTTGCGGCTTACGCAGATGACGTTGCAATTATCATAAGTGGAAAGTGCCTTCCAACGATTAGTTCTTTGATGGATCGGGCGCTTCGGGATATTCATACCTGGGCATCTAAGGTCGGGTTGAAAGTCAATGCGGAGAAGACGGATATGGTCTTGTTTACAAAGAGGTACTAGGTCCCAAACTGGACCAGGCCTAAGTTAGGAAGGGTGACCTTACAGGAGAAACCTTGCACAAAATATCTAGGAATCATCCTAGACAGTAAGCTGTCATGGAAGCTCAACGTGGAGGAGAGGGTCAAGAAGGCCTCAACGGCACTCTATGCATGTAAAAGAATGCTGGGTGTACGTGGGGCCTATCGCCTCCTGTTTCTCATTGGGTTTTTTACAGCGATTTTAAGCCCTATTCTTTACTATGGAGTTCTTGTTTGGTGGTAAGCCACACAAAAACAACATACCTCAAAAAATTAGAAGGGGTATGCAGACTATCGACTTAGCAGTCGACTTGTTAGTCTCAGGTTGTAAGACCTACACATAATCTTCGACACTTTACAGCCCCGCGCTTGAACCCACGCCTTTCCCGCTTCGTCGATTATGTGCACCTCTCGCCTTCGCTTAATCTCGCCCAATCTAATTGGGACGTCTACGGAGCAAGCTTCAAGGGATGCGCCTTTTTAGCTAGTTCGTCGGCTTTTTCATTCCCATCTATTCCCATATGCCCTGAGACCCAATATAGATGTATGCTTCTCCCTGTCCCGATTCTCTCCAGAGACTGCTTACACTCTAACACGCATTTAGATGCTGTGCTATGCGAGATTATTGCCTTAATCGCTGCTTGACTGTCAATATAAAAGTTAACACGGTTACAGCTTAAGCTATTCTCTTCCAGGGTTTCTACTGCTTTGGTTACGGCTAAAATTTCCGCTTGGAAAACGCTACAGTAATCCGGCAGCCTGTATGATCTGCTTATTTCCGGATCAGCGCAGTATACCGCAGACCCTACTCCTTCCACTACTTTGGAACCATCGGTGTACACATGTATCGCCTCGTCCGCCATTTGCGCACTTTGCGCCAGCCGTCCACCTCTATTGTGGCCTTAAGATCTCCCTCGAAGCGCAGATAGGAAATCATTTAGTCTGTTCGTTTTGTGATAGATGACGCTATACTACTATGGCCATATGGTCGGCGCTCGAGCTGCCCCGAAGCACCGAGTCTGGTTGCGGTCGTTAACGCTTTGTTCTTTGCTACCAGGTCTACAGGTGGGATGTGCCGAATGGCATACAGTGCAGCCGTCGGGGTTGTTTTCAGGGCTCCCGTAATGCTAAGCACCGATAGTCTGAATACCCCCTCTAATTTTTTGAGGTATGTTGTTTTTTGTGTGGCTTTCCACCAAACAAGAACTCCATAGTATAGAATAGGGCTTACAATCGCTGTAAAAAACCCAATGAGGAAGAGAGGGCCATAGGCCCCACGTACACCCCAGCATTCTTTTGCATGCATAGAGTGCCATTGGGGCCTTCTTGACCCTCTCCTCCACGTTGAGCTTCCATGACAGCTTACTGTCTAGGATGATTCCTACATATTTTGTACAAGGTTTCTCCTGTAAGGTCACCCCTCCTAACTTAGGCCTAGTCCAATTTGGGACCTTGTACCTCTTTGTAAACAAGACCATATCCGTCTTCCCCGCATTGACTTTCAACCCGACATTAGATACACAGGTATGAATATCCCGAAGCGCCCGATCCATCAAAGAACTAATCGTTGGAAGGCACTTTCCACTTATGACAATTGCAACGTCATCTGTGAAAGCCGTAAATTTTACGGGTACCTCATCGAATTGCCTGAGCAGTTGGTTGATGATCGGCGTCCACAGCAGAGGTGATAGCACCCCTCCCTGCGCCTGTCAACTGTTTTCGTGGCCTCGTACAATCCCCATTGTGATGTAATCTTTCTGCAATTTAACATGCAGCCGATCCATCCGATTGCAACATTATTGAAAGCCCGGCAATATCCAAGAAGACTCCTAGAGCATACTCTTTATATTCCGACCGATCTTCCGACCGATATTCCGATCTTCCCCGCCTTTGATAGAAAAGCTACACGCGCAGTTCTCCAAGAGTGCGGTACATGATTCAGCCTTATGCACCCATCGCATATTATTTTAAGACATTCCCCGACCGCCCTACTTGAGACTTGTAGCATGGCCGGGAATACACCATCTGGGTCCGGCGATTTAAACTTAGAAAACGTCTTCACTGCCCACTCGATCTTGGTATCGGTCACCAAGAGCTAGTAGGGCCGCTCCGTGATCGAAGTGTGAGTGATGTCTGCTGGCTCTTCTAAACCGTCTCCCGATGGGAAATGTGTATCGAGAATCACCTCAAGGGATTCCTCACTATTACGTGACCATTCCTCGTTCTCTTTCTTTATTAGTCCCTGGACTATGTTTCCCTTTGTTAGGACTTTTTTCAACCGTGCTGTTTCGCTGGAGCATTCTATGTCCCTTCAGAAACTTTTCCATGAGTTTCTCTTCGCCTGGTAATTTCTCGCTTGTATATCCTCAGTAGATCCCTGTACCGACACGCTTCGCTTTTCGCGGTCTTTGCGAGCTAAAACATTTCTTTTACCTGTCTTCTTAGAAGACTCAGCTCATTGCTCCACCATGATGGCTTTTCTTTCCCTCTGAATCTTCTTAGAGGGCAATCTTTATTATACGCAGTCATAAGCGTCCTTGTTAGGAATTCATTCGACTCCTCCAGTTCCTCTACATTAGCAACCTCTTTGGGTTGTCCCAGTTTTGTTTCTACATGTTCCTGGAATTTAGTCCAGTTCGTTGACCTAGGGTTTCTAAAGGTTCATCCCTTCTCTACCCTCTTTAGGGGGATGCTGAAGCTGATATACGCATGGTCGGAGAAGATTTAAAAGATCCTGGATCATATCAAAAATACTATGATATATTTAAAACCGAATTCAATATTGGTCTTCATCACCCCAAAAAGGACCAATGTGACTTTTGCGTGTCTCGAAATAATAGGAAACTTGATATAAATGACGAGCTAGAGGAAAAATATAACACTCATTTAGAGGAAAAAGATTTAAGCAGGGATGAAAAGCTAAATGATCGTAATAAAGTCAACAATAACTTTAAAGTAGCTGTGTGTGATTTAGAGGCAGTATGGCAATATCTTCATTTTACTACAAATCAAAATTAAATTGTAATAGGGTTTATCAAATGTATTGAAAAAGGTTTTATTTAATTTATAAGTATTGACAAAAACGTGGCTTCATTTACAATGGTTTTCTTCCTAGTGATGATACTTTATTATGTGTATCTAGTGCTGTGCACGTAAACATAGCCTAAGGCTACCACATATGCTTAACTAAGGCAAGGTGTTCGGCCTGGGTGCGTCTGGAACCGGCAGTGGGTAGGCGCACACGGGTCGATCTTGGAGTGGATGGTTCGCTCAAAAGAAATAAATAAAAACACAAGAGGAATTCCTCGTTATAAAATAATACTTTAATTTAGAGTGATGGGAATATATACAGTGTTGATACAATATTACCTTGGCGCTTTAAGTGACGATGGTGATACTCGGCGATGTGTGCTGGTTGGCGGTCGATCGAAAAAGAGGCCGGTTATCCCGTTGAGGACAACCGCTAAGCCGCGAAAAAGTCCTCTGGTATTAAGGAGGGGAAAAAAGCCACACACACAACAACCCCCACATATACGTGCATGGGTGCTGACAACCCGCACACACACGTGCATGCGTATGAAACGCATGCATGTGCATGCATGCACACAAATGCGGCGTGAGTGTGGGTGGCTGGAAATATTATTAAAACGTTAGGGAGGGGCGCCGTCAATCAGATAAAAGTTAGGCATTGGGCCTAAACATGCCGCCCCCCTTGCGGTACGCAACATCACAGTCCGCCAAGGATCACCGACCGTGAAGAAGAGAAAAAAAATAAAAAACTTATAATTAATTATATCTAACTTAACATAATGCCGGCCAGTCCGCCGGCTTGGCGGCACGCAAAATGGTTTGCGCAGTGTGGGAGCTTGGTTGCTGCTGCCTCGGTCATTCACCAATTTTCCCGTTATGGTGTAAGGCGTGAGCCAGGTTTGCCTAGAGCTAGGGATTGCGAAAAGAAGTAAGAAGATATACGTGTTCATATTTCTTGCCGTTTATTACAAATTCATTGGAAATTCTATGCTTGTGAATTTTGTATGAAGAAAATTCAATAAAAAATAACTTATTGTAATGATACAAGCTTTTTAAAACGCACACCTCCATTGTGAATTCATACAAGTGGCGAATTTTCGATAAAACGTTCACAATAGTGAACAGCGAGTGAGTATTAATATGTAGTCTGATTTTCTGTATACAAATTTAAAGGAAAAGCTGATTTGAAACAAATGTGCAATTCATGGCACTTCAATTTAATAACGGCGAACACAAGAAAAAGAAACCTTTCTTCCATTCTCTGACCCTTCGCGACAGCCGTTCTCCCTGTCAGCTATGATTTGACACGTAGGTATGGCAATGGAGGGATAGAAAGATTTTTCACTTGTACGAAATCACAATGCACACCTCTTGCGACTGTGTACAGCAGAAATTCAATAAAAATAAAAAAGTGTAAAAATTCATGGATTTCGGTCGTTACCGAACATTTTCATGTTAGGCCTTGGTTGTGCCCGAGAGTACCCAACCGAAGATGGTACTCTGAGCCAGCAAAGGGCCAAACGTGGTGGGCAGAATCCCTGGTAGCATTATTTCGGCATATACGTCTGTCCCTAGTACGAGGCGGATCGGGGCGGATGAATAAAACTGTGGATCCGCCAGACGGAGATGTGCGTACGGGGATGCGATGGCGCTGTCGACGCTGGTCGTGGGGGCCATTCGCCGAAAATTGGACACGACCGCCGCATGGGTTGCAATTCGTTTATTTTGGCCGTGTCTTCCTCGTATGCGTAGTAGGCATCCTGCTTGCCCGCCAATGTTGCTGGCAGGGAGTTGGAGCTCCTGGGCGAGCTCATATGCTATCACGGTGGTGGGGAGAGCATCCGTCAATTACGGCCCGGACGAGGTGTAGCCGCCCCCCAGCTTCTATCTTCACGACCGCGGTGGGTGTGATCGCTACCGTTGGTATCATGGTGGCGGTGGCCGCTGGATGCTGGGCTACGAGCCCTGACCGGAAGGTGGACACGGTGGTGAGCTGCAGCGTGTTGCCTCCGTGGCTACGATCTTGTGGCTGATGTCGTTGGTGCAGGCGAAGAGGCCGTGTCTCCGCTCTGCGGTCGCGCGAATGTCGTCTCCGTTTGGGGGTTCCTGGGTTGCCGGCGAAGAGACCGGGTCTCCGCTCGGCCGTTATATGTATGGCGCTGGGCTGTCGCTGTCCCTTGTTGGAGCCGCTTCCTCTCGTGCTGCAGAAGTGGTCGAAATGATTTGGCTGTAGGCGTTGTGGTCGGGCGGAGAGACCGCGTCTCCGCTCCGGTTCGGCTGGCATCTCGGTTTCGGGGTGGACGAAGAGGTCCAGTCTCCGTTCCAGCGTCCGACGCATATAACGAGATTGAGTCGTCTAGCCGCTCTCGGGGTGAATCTAGCTCCTCTTCCACTTGGATGCTCCATGGCTTGGAGCGGGCTTCTCGTAATAGCTGCTCCTCTTCGTCGATCGAGGCGATGTGCAGCATCGTGTGGTGCTTCTCGCCGCACCGTTTGCATCGCCCTTGGCTTGGGCACGCGTTAGAGCGGTGATCAGGCGCCAGACAATTTCCGCAGTAGCTTTCGCGAATGGTTACGTAGAGGCGCTCTTCTGGCCTT
>JARSSU010048459.1:0-29260 GCA_029619165.1 Eurosta solidaginis | reverse complement strand
CTAATGAAAGCAGTTGATGATGGAAACGGTGGACTATATTTCCTTGATGCGCCTGGCGGTACTGGAAAGACGTTTCTACTATCATTAATACTAGCTACAATACGTTCTCGAAATGGAATAGCGTTACCACTCGAATCTACTGGTATCGCTGCAACACTGTTGGAAGGCGGAAGAACGGCAAATTCTGCACTGAAACTTCCTTTCAACTTACAAATTGTAGAAAATCCTGTTTGTAACATCTCAAAGCAATCCGACATGGCGAAAGTGTCGAAAAACTGCAAATTGATAATATGGTATGAGTACACTATGGCACACAAACGATCATTGGAAGCACTTGATCGAACGTTGAAAGATTTGCACAACAATAGTCGTCATTTTGGTGACGTGATGGTGCTGTTGGCGGGAGACTTCTGACAAACACTTCCGGTGATTCCAAAATCAACAGCAGGGGATGAGTTAAATGCATGCCTCAAGTCATCGTTTTTGTGGCGGTACGTAACAACCATTCCGTTGAGCATGAATATGCGAGTGTTTTGACAACAGGACAGAAAAGCAGAAGTTTTCTCAAACGAACTTCTAAAAAACGGAAATGGACAGATTCCGGTAAATACTACCAGTGGCTTAATATCAATTCCCGAGCTATTTGCAAATTTACCTGGAACCTCATCACAATATGTATCAAAATATTAGTGAAAATTATCTTAAAATTATCAGTTAAAAATAGATAAATTGGACGATCCAAAACCAAATTCCTGGAGAATTACAATGAAACAAATCATCGATCGAATTGATAATGAGGACGATATAGTAAATTACCCTGCAGAATTTTAAATTCTTCAGATTTGCCTGGAATGCCCCCTAACCATTTGCGTCTCAAAGTTGGATCTGTAGTTATTATGCTTCATAATCTGCATGCACCAAAACTGTGTAATGGAACAAGAGTGATTGTAACCAAGCTTATGAGCAATTTGATAATGGCAAAGCTTTTAAAAAGACACTTTCAAGGGAGAGGAATGCCTATTACGAGAATACCCTTGACTTCAATGATTTGCCGTTTCAGTTTAGGCGCATTCAGTTTCCAGTGAAACTTGCATATGCGATGACCATTAACAAGCCACAAGGACAGTCGTTGCAAGTCTGTGGCATAAATTAAGAGATGCCAAGCTTTTCACACGGCCAACTATATGTAGCGTGTTCCCGAGTTAGGAAACCATCAACACTTTTTATTTACGCTCCAGATCAGAAAACTAAACATGTTGTGTATCGTGCAACTTTGAATTGAGCACATGAATACTCTGCCCTTTTTATAGAGTGCAATAAAATGAATAGAATTCAATGACACAATATTTAATTTAACTTTATTTTCTGAAATAAATATACTTAGCGATGTGTTTTTAATTCAAATCATAATTTTAATAAATATATAACCTAAGCTGTTATCAATCACAAAATTCTAACCAAAACTAGAATTCCCGAAATTAATTCATTAAAACAATATATTTTGGGCAAAACGAAGTTTGCGGGGTCAGCTAGTATAATACATATAGCACCATATATATACTATATATAACACTGATCTCTATGATTTTTTCAGACAACAATATATGCTATATACGCAAGCATTCGTTGAAATTTGAAGCCTCTAGCTCTTAAAATGGGGCACTAATTACGAAAAGTTTCTTATCTGAACAATCGGTTGTGGGGGGTATATATTATATATAGACCGATATCATCCATTTTTTCAGACAACAATATGTGCAATATACGAAAGCATATGGTGATGTTTGAAGCTTCAATCTGATAAATTGAGGAAGATATGACAAAAATCCTCTTTTTCTGAAAAATCCTCTTTTTCTGAAAAATCGGTTGTATGGAAGATATATGCTATAGTGGTCCGATACGGTCGGTTCCGACAAATGTCTAATCGTACACCTAAATACACCCGCCCACCAAATTTTATCAAGATATCTCAAAAATTGAGGGACTAGTTTGCATACAAACAGACAGACGGACAGGCGGACATGGTTAAATCAACTCAGCTCTTCATCCTGATTATTTCGGTATACCTAATGGTGGGTCTATCTATTTTTCTTTAAGCACCTACAATTTTGAGATTCTTGCCAAAGTTAATATACCATTTCATTTTCATGAAAAGTATAATAACGGTAGGTACTTTGTGTGAGGATGCAAAGTTTCACGTTTTTTGTGGTCTGCGTGTAAAAACTATGACTACAAATACGTATTTCAACAATATATGACGTAAACGTAAGTACTTGATGAAATTTGATGAAATTTGTAGCTTCTAGCAGTAAAAAGGGGCAAAAATGACAGTTTATATGGGGTCTATAATATATATACCACCGATCTCTATGATTTTTTCAGACAACAATATATGTTATATACGTATGCATTTGGTGAAATTTAAAGCTTCTAGCTGTTGAAATGGGGCAGAAAGTGCGAAAAGTTTCTTAGCTGAACAATCGGTTGTATGAGATATATACTATATATACCACCGAAGTGGAAATTCGAAGTTTCTAGCTGCTAAAATGGGGCTGAAATTGCGAAAATATATATATATATATATATATATATATGTATATATACTGTGACAAATATTACCACCTCTAAGGTTATTAAATAAAGGCACAACAACAGAAACATTAAGCAAGCTACATAAACACATTAATCATCATTTACCCACATACATACAAGGCAACGAAGAGATAACTCACAAACGGATGTAGTCATCGGTGGAAGTAAAACTCACATATACAAGCGCATATGGCTATGCGAGAGGCTATAAACGTATATCTGTAGTTTATAGCTGGCAGCGTATAGCTGGTAACCAAGTAAAGAATTCTAGCAGAAGAATCGTGTAGACATTTGGACACAGAGTATAAAAGCAGCGGAAGCTGCGTAATCTGTAATCAGTTTGATTTAAGCACGCTATTGGTTGCGAAGTAGAAGTGTTATTGTGAAGTACTTTTAAAGTAGTCTAATAAAGATTGTTTTGTAATACAGAATATTGGAGTTATTTATTCAACAATTTAGCGATACAGCAGAAGGTTGCAAATAAGCGGAATTTCCATAAATTCGTTACAATACTATATATCTATACTATATATACCACCATATATATACTATATTTACCACCGATCTCTATGATTTTCTCACACAAAAATATATGCTATATACATAAGCAACTGGCGAAATTTGAAGCTTATAGCTGTTAAAATGGGGCAGATATTGCGAAAAGTTTCTTATTTGAACAATCAGTTGTATGAGATATATACTATATATACCACCGATCTCTATGATTTTTTCAGACAACAATATATGCTATATACGTAAGCAATTGGTGAAATTTGAAGCTTCTATCTGTTAAACGGGGCTGAAATTGCGATAATATATATATATATATACTATATATACCACCATATCTATACTATATATACCACTGATCTCTATGATTTTTTCAGACAACAATATATGCTATATACGAAAGCATTTGGTGAAATTGAAGCCTATAGCTCTTAAAATGCGGCAGCAATTAAGAAAAGTTTCTTATCTTCATCATTA
Source organism: Eurosta solidaginis (assembly GCA_029619165.1). Classification (NCBI taxonomy): domain Eukaryota; kingdom Metazoa; phylum Arthropoda; class Insecta; order Diptera; family Tephritidae; genus Eurosta; species Eurosta solidaginis. The sequence continues at coordinate 25,681 of JARSSU010048459.1, read as the reverse complement.
TCAATCTGTTGTGGGAGATATATACTATATAGACACGATATCATCAATTTTTTCAGTCAACAATATGTGCAATATACGAAAGCATATGGTGATGTTTGAAGCTTCAATCTGATAAATTGAGGAAGATATGACAAAAAACTTCTTTTCTGAAAAATCGGTTGTATGGAGGATATATGCTATAGTGGTCCGATCCGGTCGGTTCCGATAAATGTCTAATCGGACACCTAAATACACCCGCTCACCAAATTTTATCAAGATATCTCAAAATTGAGGGACTAGTTTGCATACAAACAGACAGATGGACAGACGGACATGGCTAAATCAACTCAGCTCTTCATCCTGATTATTTCGGTATATTGCGAAAAGTTTCTTATTTGAACAATCAGTTGTATGAGATATATACTATATATACCACCGATCTCTATGATTTTTTCAGACAACAATATATGCTATATACGTAAGCAATTGGTGAAATTTGAAGCTTCTATCTGTTAAAACGGGGCTGAAATTGCGATAATATATATATATATACTATATATACCACCATATCTATACTATATATACCACTGATCTCTATGATTTTTTCAGACAACAATATATGCTATATACGAAAGCATTTGGTGAAATTTGAAGCCTATAGCTCTTAAAATGCGGCAGCAATTAAGAAAAGTTTCTTATCTTCATCATTATCAATCTGTTGTGGGAGATATATACTATATAGACCGATATCATCAATTTTTTCAGTCACAATATGTGCAATATACGAAAGCATATGGTGATGTTTGAAGCTTCAATCTGATAAATTGAGGAAGATATGACAAAAATCCTCTTTTTCTGAAAAATCGGTTGTATGGAGGATATATGCTATAGTGGTCCGATCCGGCCGGTTACGACAAATGTCTAATCGGACACCTAAATACACCCGCTCACCAAATTTTATCAAGATATCTCAAATATTGAGGGACTAGTTTGCATACAAACAGACAGATGGACAGACGGACATGGCTAAATCAACTCAGCTCTTCATCCTGATTATTTCGGTATACTTAATGTTGGGCCTATCTATTTTCCTCTAAGGACTTACAATTTTGAGATTCGTGCCAAAGTTAATATACCATTTCATTTTTATGAAAGATATAAAAATACACCGTAATATGGTTGGATACCCTTTCAATGCCTACTAAATCACATTGCTTTGTTGCCTGCAATGTATATACATAGTATGTATTACATAAATACATATCGTTTATGCATGAAAAAAACGCCCATCCTCGCTTAGATAATGTTAGGAGACCCATCTAGCGGCAGTGGTTAAACAACTAGCTACAGCACATGGTGTACCGAAAGCGGAGACACAACCCTCTGTTGTATTTCTGTGTATAACATATAGCTGAATCAGTTGTGATAAATAGTGGACGCGCATAGAAAACATAGAATTAGTGCAGAGGGTGAAACATAGACACATATTTCAGTTACATGTGAGTATAATGCGTATGGAAATTTAGTAGTACTAATTTATGCGTCGAATTTCAGAGGTTTATTTAAAGTTTGTCGCTTAGCAGTCCTATAAAGCTTAAGCGTAAACGTATATAGATGTGAAAAAACACAGCTATTAATATAAATACAATGCGAGTGAATTCTTAGGTGACACACAAAGTAGGCTAAAAATATATGCAATTATATATATGATGATATGAGAGCGATTGAGCATATCGATGTAATTAGCCAGTGTAAGTAAATGATTAAAGAAGAGATGATGTATGTAAATATCAAAGTATGATGCGCTGGCACAGTGGGCTGAATCTGACCAAGCAACGGTTATTAGTTTCATGAAAATATTTAAAGTCAGATTTGTGTTGCGCTAGTCAAGTTTTTAATTTGACTTTAGTTGTTTCTACATATATGTCTTTACATCCTTCGTTGTTGTTTCCAGTACAGGGAATTTATAAATTATATTACTTTTATCCGATTTTGTTTATGTACCTTTGGTCTGGTTAAATATATTTTTAGTGTATTTATCGGCTTGTGCGGTATTTTAACGTTATCTCTGTTATAACAGTCCGATTTTGGAAAGCGTTGTAGCTTGGGTACATATAATAAAGGTTTAAATATTTCCGGACTTTCGGATCTATTTGTACTTGGTTTAATTGGACATCTTTTGGTTGAAGTTCTAATAATTTTATACGGAAAATCGGTATTTTTTATTCAACTTTTATTTCTTCTTTTATCTCCGCGTGCTAAGGGTCATCTGATATTTGTATCATACGTCGTATGCAGCCCCACTGCTATATTTATTATCATCGTCTTGGGATGTTTTCAGTAAAAGTTTATTATTCGTCCGGTGGACGTAGTTTCTTTTACCACTTTAACTTAATTGGTTTCTTCGTCGAATAATGATTGAGTTCAAATATGGGAATCTTCCTTCGTCCTCCAGTTCTGTTGTGAATTTTATGTTTTTTTCAAAGGAATTTAATGCGTCAAGAATGTTTTTTATCTCGTTTTCATTTACAATTGCAAATAAGTCATCCGCGTCCTTTTTAAACCGTTCTGGGATTTCTTGTTAATTTATTAAATGTATTATCCATCAGTTCTTCCATCACAATGTCTGCAACTATTGGTGAAGTGGGTGATCCCATCGGGAATCCTATTATTTGCGTGTGTATCGTATCTTTAAACTTGAAATATTTATTTTCCTCTATACAAATTTTAATATTTCCATAAACAGCTTATTTGGTAATTTTGTGCGCTCTTCTAATGTTGTCCATTTCCCAATGCTAGTTGTGTTGGAATACTTTGAAATAGGGAAACCAACTAAAAGGATGCAAGTTTTTTCGTCGTCACATATATAAGTATTATTTATCTTTTCCTTGTTTTTAATGTTGTATTTTGAATTTGTCGTCACGTTTTTAAGAATATCCGCAATGTATTTGCAAAGGCCATGTGTAGGTGATCTAATACCAGAACATATCGGCCTAAGTGGGGTTCCTTTCTTATGGGTTTTTGGTAGTCCATATATTCGTGGGAGGGTGGAGCCGTGTGTAGAAGTCCACAAAAGTGGGGAAAGCTTCTGACCGCCATTCACCTGGGAATGGCCAGAGCGATTCTTTTGCATGCGGTTGAAGCAGCTTACTACTGCCCGGTCGCTTGCAACCAAGTATCCTCTGGGTAGCCGCTAAACGGACGTTTAGCGGTGAGCTAATGTGAGAAGGCGACAATCTGGCTAGGCCACTCTGACATAATCAGCTTAAGGGCTAACCGGTGGGAAATCTCATCGGCAGCGTCTGTACACCTCTAGGTGCGGCTGAAAGCGGGCCTCTGTCTTGGAGCAAGCGGCTCGCTATATAAACGTGCAAGTAATATTTTCACCCCCGCTGAGCGGGTAACCATACTCCAATGAAATATAACAACAAGCCTCGGATAAATACATTCTCTATTGATGACGACCATGGCAAACGTTTGAAGGACAATGAATTGAGGGCAAGCACCTGGAACGTCCGCTCCCTGAATGGAATTGGTGGAGATGCCCGGGTGGCTGATGTCCTCGTCAAAGCAAAATCTGACATCACCGCCATCCAAGAAATGCGTTGGACGAAGCAAGGAAGAAAGAAGATCAAAAATTGTGACATCTATTGGAGTGGCCATACGAATAAGCGCAGTTTCGGCGTCGGATTCGTGGTGGGAGAGAGACTTTGTCCCCAAGTTCTGGCGTTCACACCTGTGGACGAACGTCACGCCGCTATCCGAATAAAAGCAAAATTTTTTAATATATCATTCATCTGCGCCCATGCGCCGACAGAGGAGAAAGACGATGAGGTGAAAGACACTTTTTATGAACAATTAGAACGTACATACGAGCGCTGCCCCCGTCACGATATAAAAGTCGTGCTTGGTGACTTTAACATCAGGGTGGGCAAAGAAGGTGTTTTTGGCCCTACAATCGGAAAGTTCAGCCTACACAATGAAACTTCACTGACTTCGGACTGAGGCTGATTGACTTTGCCGGTGCTCGAAACATGGTCATATCCAGTACGAGGTTCATGCATAAAAAGATACATCAAGCTACATGGCTGTCTCCTGATCGAAATACTCGCAATCAGATCGATCACGTTGTGATAGACGGACGGCAGGCCTCCAGTGTTTTAGATGTGCGCATGATCCGAGTACCTAACATCGACTCGGACCATTATCTCGTTGCAGCCAAAATGCGCACCCGCCTCAGCGCGGCTAAAACCAAGGAACAAAAAACACAAGGAAAGGTAGGCGTCGAAAAGCTTCAATCACAGCAGACTGCCAATGATTTCGCAACTCGACTCTCATACCTGCTCTCTGAGAGCACAACTCATCCCGAAGGAATACAGGAGCAGTGGGAGCATATCTCCAAAGCACTTCGTACTTCCGCCGAGGATAAAATGGTTACCGGCAGCAAGAAAAAAACAACTGGTACGATGTAGAATGCCGCGTTGCAACCGATAGAAAAGACGCTACCTACAGGGCTACGTTAAAAGCGAGCGCGACAAGAGGAGTGTGTGAACGCTATCGTGTGCTGAAAAGGGAAGCGAGACGCCTTTTCAGGAAGAAAAAAGCAGAAGCAGAAAGGCGTGAGTACGGGGAGCTTGAGCTGCTAGCCACCAGGAATAACGCCCGATAATTTTATCAGAAAACACGGCGACAGACGGAAGGTTTTAAGACCGAGGCAAACTCCTGTAGGAACGAAAACGGCGATCTACTAACTGATGTCCACAGAGTGCTTAGATTATTGAGGGAACACTTCTCTGCTCTCCTAAATGGAGGCAGCAATTCACCGCGCAGAGATGAAGAACCCGATCCCGCAATCGATGATTATGGAATATATGTCCCCCCGCCCGATTATGACGAACTTAGAATAGCAATAACCAGATTGAAAAACAACAAGGCCGTGGGCGCTGATGGATTGCCTGCGGAGCTATTCAAGTACGGCGGCGAGGAGTTGATAACGCGCATGCAGCAGCTTCTTAGCAAAATATGGGCGGACGAGTTCATGCCCGACGGTTGGAATCTAAGTGTTCTTTGCCCAGTCCACAAGAAGGGGGATACGGCAAAATGCACCAATTATCGTGGAATCAACCTTCTTAATAACGCATATAAGGTCCTTTCAAGTGAATTGTGCGAAAGGTTGAAGCCCACCGTGAACCGGCTGATTGGACCTTATCGGTGCGGCTTCAGACCTGGTAAATCTACCATCGACCAGATTTTCACAATGCGCCAAATCTTGGAAAAAAACCCGTGAAAAGAAAATCGACACACATTACCTCTTCGTCGAATTTAAAACCGCCTTCGACAGTACGAAAAATAGCTGCCTATATGCCGCTATGTCTGAATTTGGTTTCCCCGCAAAACTTAAAATGACGTTGAGCAAAACCATCAGCTCAGTCAGAATTGGGAAGGACCTCTCCGAGCCGTTCGAAACTAAACGAGGTTTCAGACAAGGTGACCCCCTATCGTGCGATTTCTTTAATTTGATGCTGGAGAAAATTATACTAGCTGCAGAACTTAACCGCACTGGAACAATATTCTATAAAAGCAATTACTGGCATATGCTGATGACATTGATATCATCGGCACCGTTAGTTCTGCTTACTCCAAACGGAAAAAAGAAGCGAGCAAAGAGTCAGCACATACGCGCCTGGGCAACCACGCTACTGTTGGCAGCCATAATTTCGAAATAGTAAAAGACTTCGTTTATTTCGGAACCAGCATGAACACTATCAACAAAATCAGCACTGAAATCCAGCGAAGAATCAATCTTGCCAATAAATGCTACTTTGTACTAGGAAAGCAATTGAAAAGTAAGGTCCTCTCTCGGCGAACGAAAATCATACTCTACAAGTCACTTATCGTACCCGTCCTGCTATATGGGGCATAAGCATGGACCATGACAAAAGCAGATGAAGCGGCTTTGGGAGTGTTCGAGAGAAAAGTTCTTCGAAAGATTTATGGACCTCTACGCGTTGGCGATGGCGAGTACCGAAGAAGATTTAATGATGAGTTGTACGAGCAATACGCAGACATCAACATAGTTCAGCGAATTAAAACGCAGCGGCTGCACTGGCTAGGCAATGTTATGCGAATTAAAGATGATGCTCCGGCCAAGAAAGTGTTTCTATCGGAACCCGCCTATGGAAGCAGAGGTAGAGGGCGGCCCCCACTCCGTTGGAAGAACCAGGTGGAAACCGATTGAAACTCCCTTGGTGTGACCAATTGGCGCCGGTTGGCGGAGCGAAGGAACGACTGGCGCGCCTTGTTGGACGGCCATAACCGTTTAGATGGTTAAGCGCCAATTAAGTAAGTAAGTAAGTGAGTATATATCCGTGGAGGTAGTGCTGTGGTTGTCCAGAGCTTGTTTCCTTCTCTCTTTGTAATTAATTCCATTTTGAAGAGTTTATCTACGAAATTATTATTTTTATTTTGTAGTCTCGATGTGGGATCTTGTCTCTGAGCTCTATACATTGTCAAATAATTTAATATATCCATCATTTTGCTTTCGTAGTCACTTATATCTATTGCTACAGTTTGATTTCCCTTGTCCGATGTTAAAATACGAATATTGCTGTTTTTGCTTAGAAAATTTTGCGTCAGTTTCACTGTGTCTGATAATGCACGATCTATTGCACATTGTTTATTTGTACTCGTATGGTTTCCTATGAGTTGTGTGAATTTGGTTCTCGCTTCTTCTTTTTTTCCTTTTTATTTTTATTGTTTGTACTAAATTCTCACCATATGCGATGTACTGGAAAAATGGAAATTTATTATTCTCTATTGGTAGTGCAAAATTCGGACCTTTCGTCAACAGAGCTTTTATATGTGCAGGAAATTCAACATTGGTTTTGTTTACAAACCACTCTTCGTTCTTGTTATTGTCGACCGAGATGCGATTTCGTTTGTTGTACCGGTTTTCGTGTTTTCTTTCTTGTTGGTTTTTCAGTTCTTCTGTAACTTTGTTGGCGACATTTCTTTCTCTTTTCGAAAAATCTTCAAAATCATCTCCCTATATCTTCTTTTTTAGTTTTGTTGTTATGTTTTCCATTTGCTGTTGTTGCCGTTTCAAAATATTGTGTTTTTGTGTTATAAGTAGGTTAAGTATTTTCGCATGGTAGTTGTTTGTGTGTCTGTCTAATATGCTGTCTATATCTGTATGTCTGTTACGCTCAAATGCAAATAATTTATTACTCCTAGTCGAAATTTTAATAAAATTAGGAATTTATTTAGATTTCCTACACTTTAAAAGAAATTTTACACTAGATCTATCATTTATCAATTTTTTTGCTATAAATTGAAATTTATTTATCATTGGCTTTTCGTTATCATAGTTGCTTTTTATTTCTGCATACCTCATATTGCTGTTGTTGTATGCTTACGGCGTGCCTTCCGTCTTTATATATTTGAGTTGTTGGCGACCTTTCTTCTTTACTTTGTTGTTTGGATGGCTTGAGGTCCTATTGTTAAAGTAAAAACCAAAAGTACTTTTTGATTTTACCAATATATTTCGGTTACCACGGTAACCGCCTTCAGGGCGGACTATAAACAAAACATATAACATACAATTAATAACAATTTACATAATTAACATTTATTCCTATACATACATTATTTTACACATCTTCAGTCGTTGGCGTGGAGTTTCGTACTGTCCATCTGTTTGTTACTAAATACAAAGACTGATTTAAGGATAAAGATGTCGCATGCGCGAAATTCAGTGGAAAGCAGCGGAGCGTAGGTCACTTCCACCACACCAAAAATTTTAACACAATTTTTAACATAATTTAAGCACAAAAATACACTGATTGAAGTTTTAGAGAATAAAAGTAAAAAATTCTGAACACATAAGCTGAATAAAAAGTGTACAAATAATTGTTAAATAACAAATACAAACAGTGGTAGTTTAACAAATTCCGCTGTGGTAAGTGGTAAATGTGACCTACTAGAGGTTTTGTGAAGCTTGCTTCACACTATTTTTCGTCCCTGCAACATCTTTATTCATCAATCAGTCTTTGCTAAATATCTGTATGAGCTTGCGAAATTATCGACGTCCGTTTTGTAGTACATTCTTATTTTGGCCGGTGTGTTTATGATGTGAAGCATTTCCAACGTAAATATTTTCGTAAAATGTTGTTCTTGTTGAAGAATCGTCGGGTCGTCAAAGTTAGGAAGTGGTTTTTCTTGTTACAGTGGGCCATTAGTGCTGCTTTATGATTATTAGTTTCATGACAATATTCAAAGTCAGATTTGTGTTGCGCTAGTCGAGTTTTTAATTTGGCTATAGTTTTTTCTACATATATGTTTTTACATCCTTCGTTGTTGTTTCCGTTACAGGGAGTTTTATAAATTATATTACTTTTCTCCGATTTTGGTATTGTAGCTTTGGTCTGGTTAAATATATTTTTTAGTTTATTTATCGGCTTGTGCGCTATTTTCACGTTCTTTCTGTTACAACAGTCCGATTTTGCAAAGTGTTCTGATAGCTTAGGTATATAAACTAAAGATTTAAATATTTCCGGGTTTTCGAATCCATTTGTACTTGTTTCAATTGAACATCTTTTAATTAAATTTCTAATAATTTTATCCGGAAAATCGTTATTTTTTAATTGAACTTTTATTTCTTCTTTTATCTGCGCGTGGTAAAGGTCATCTGATATTTGTATCACACGTCGTATACAGCCCATTGCTGTATTTATTATCATCGTATTGGGATGTTTTGAGTAAAATTTTATTATTCGTCCGGTGGACGTAGGTTTCTTATACCACTTTATTTTTAATTGATTTCCTCGTCGAATAATGATTGAGTCCAAATATGGTAATTTTCCGTAGTCTTTCAGTTCTGTTGTGAATTTTATGTTCTTGTCAAAGGAATTTAATGCGTCAAGTGTGTTTTGTATCTCGTTTTCATTTATAATTGCAAATAAGTCATCCACGTACTTTGTAACCGATCTGGGTTTTCTTGTTAATTTATTAAATGTATTATACATCAATTCTTCCATCACAATGTCTGCAACTATTGGTGAAGTGAGTGATCCCATCGGTAATCCTTTTATTTGCGTGTATATCGTATCTATAAACTATTCTTTTATTGTCGTCCATTTTCCAATGCTAGTTGTGTTGGAATACCTTGAAATAGGGAAACCACGTCAAAGGATACAAGTTTTTCGTCGACACATATATTAGTATTATTTATCTTTTCCTTGAATTCTATTGTGTTTAATGTTGTATTTTGAAATTGTCGTCACGTTTTTAATAATATCCGCAATGTATTTGCAAAGGCCGTGTGCAGGTGATCTAATGGAAGAACATATCGGCATAAGTGGGGTTCCTTTCTTATGGGTTTTTGGTAGTCCATATATTAGTGGAGGTAGTGATGTGGTTGTGGAGAGCTTGTCTCTTTCTCCCTTTGTAATTAATTCCATTTTAAAGAGTTTATCTACGAAACTATTATTTATATTTTGTAGTCTCGATTTGGGATCTTGTTTCTGGGCTCTATGCATTGTCAAATCGTTTAATATATCCATCATTTTTTTTTCGTAGTCACTTATATCTATTGCTACAGTTTGGTGTCCCTTGTCCGATGTTAAAATACGAATATTGCTATTTTTGCTTAGAAAATTCTGAGTCCGTTTCACTGTGTCTGATATTGCACGATCTATTGCACTTTGTTTATTGTTACTCGTATGGTTTCTTATGAGTTGTGAGAATTTGGTTCGCACTTCTTCTTTTTTTCCTTTTGTTTTTATTGTTTGTAATAAAAATCTCACCATCTGCGATGTATTGGAATAATGGTAATTTATTATTCTCTATTGGTAGTGCAAACTTCGGACCTTTCGTCAACAGAGCTTTTATATCTGCAGGAAATTCAATATTGGATTTGTTTTTGTCGACCATGATGCGATTTGGTTTGTGGCGCAGCTTTTCGTGTTTTCTTTCTTTTTGGTTTTTCAGTTTTTCTGTAAGTTTGTCGGCGATATTTCTTTCTCTTTTCGTAAACTCTTCAAAATCATCTCCCTTTAACTTCTTTTTTAGTTTTGTTGTTATGTGTTCCATTTGCTGTTGGTGACGTTTCGAAATATTGTAATTTTTTTTATAAGTAGGCTTAATATTTTCTTATGGTAGTTGTGTGTGTGTCTGTCTAGTATCCTGTCTATATCTGTATGTTCTTTCCGCTCAAATGCAAATAATTTATTACTCCTAGTCGAAATTTTAATAAAACTAGGAATTAATTTGGATTTCCTACACTTTAGAACAAATTTTACATTAGATCTAACTTTTATCAATTTGTTTGCTATAAATTGAAATTTATTTATCACTAGCAGACCCGGCAGACGTTGTTCTGCCCTATATTTGGTCTATCTGCATACATCTTAATAAGCGTTTTCCATCTAACTCTGCCTCCCCCCTCTTATATTTTTCTTAATCCTTTTATTCACTCCTCCCTCCATTTTTTCGATTCATCTATCTCTATTTCGCCTCACTCTATCTCTTTCTCAGTCTCCTTCCCCTTCCCTCTTTTCTCTTCTCTCAAATTCTTCTCATTCTACTTCATCCCTTATTGCCAGTCTCAGAGGGTGGTATGTATTTTGTTCCAGTCCTATTCCGAGTGCCAGTCCCACTCCGAGTCTCAGCCCAGGCCTAGTCTTAATCCCAGTCCCAGTCCGCCTCTGGTCTAGTTCCCGGAAAAAAGGATCGTATAAAGTAATACAGGCAAATTAATGCACCAAATTTCAGGCAAATCGAACATTAAGTACATATGTGTATAGGTATGTGGGTATTATTAATTCATGTCTTTATTTCGGCTTCGCATGCTTATTTATTAGTTTTGCCAGGTTGATGCGACTAAATCGAATGTGACAATGGAAATTACTTTACAGCTCTCAGCAACAGCTTTCATTTGATATCCATATTACAAACACATTGTGGGGGTATCCGGGTCCACTTTTTGGCCTATATCTCAAGACCCTAGTCACCCAGCGATATAAAAATTACTCTGTACTAAAGCACACATCAACAGCTTGCATTTGATATCCATATTACAGACACATTTTAGGGGTATCCGGGTCCACCTTTTGGCCTATATCTCAAGACCCTAGTCACGCAGCGATATAAAAATTACTCTTTACTAAAGCACACATCAACAGCTTTCATTTGCTATCCATATTACACACACTTTCCAGGGATATCCGGGTCCACGTTTTGGCCTATATCTCGAGACCCTAGTCACCAATAGGTATGAAAACTACACTGTACTAAAGCACTCATCAACAGCTTTCATTTGATATCCATATTGTATAAAAACATCTTAGGGGTGCCCGGGTCCACGTTTTGGCCTATATATCGAGACCCTAGTCACCAATAGGTACGAAAAATACCCAGTATCAAAGTACTCAGAAACAGCTTCCATTTGGTATCCATATTGTACAATCACATCCCAGGATTACCCAGGTCCCCGTTTTGATCTCAAGACCCTAGCCAGAACGGGATAGAAATTATCCTATGTCCGTTCCCTGGCTCTAGGCTACCTCTCTACCAAATTTCAGCCAAATCGCTTCATCCGTTCTTGAGTTATGCGTAGTGTAACTAACACGACTTTCTTTTATATATATAGATTTGTATAGGAGGTGCCACGCCCCCTTTTTTCCAATTCCACATTTTCTTGGTGGTGCTAGGCATTGACCTCATATAATTCCTTACTGAATTTCGATGTTCTGGGATTTATACCTTCAGAGTTATGCAGTACCAAACATTTCATTTGTATGGGAGGTGCCACGCCCCTTTTATATATCCAAATTATTTTTAGCCTAAAACCTTCCCGGTGATCGAAGGAACCTATAGCCAAAATTTGGTGTTGATTGAAGTGTGGGAAATATGTTTCCATATGAAATACACACACACACAAAATTAGACTTTTATACTCAGTTGAGCAGAGCTCACAGAGTATATTAACTTTGATTGGATAACGGTTGGTTGTACAGGTATAAAGGAATCGAGATAGATATAGACTTCCATATATCAAAATCATCAAGATCGGAAAAAAATTTGATTGAGCCATGTCCATCCGTCCGTTAACACGATAAATTGAGTAAATTTTGAGGTATCTTGATGAAATTTGGTATGTAGGTTCCTGGGCACTCATCCCAGATCGCTATTTAAAATGAACGATATCGGACAATAACCACGCCCACTTTTTCGATATCGAAAATTTCGAAAAATGGAAAAAGTGCGATAATTCATTACCAAATCCGGATAAAGCGATGAAACTTGGTAGGTGAGTTGAACTTATGACGCAGAATAGAAAATTAGTAAAATTTTGGACAATGGGCGTGGCACCGCCCACTTTTAAAAGAAGGTAATTTAAAATTTTGCAAGCTGTAATTTGGCAGTCGTTGAAGATATCATGATGAAATTTGGCAGGAACGTTACTCCTATTACTATATGTACGCTTAATAAAAATTAGCAAAATCGGAGAAGGACCACGCCCACTTTTAAAAAAAATATTTTTTAAAGTAAAATTTTAACAAAAAATTTAATATCTTTACAGTATATAAGTAAATTATGTCACCATTCAACTCCAGTAATGATTTGGTTCAACAAAATACAAAAATAAAAGAAAATTTCAAAATGGGCGTGGCTCCGCCCTTTTCATTTAATTTGTCTAGGATACTTTTAATGCCATAAGTCGAACAAAAATTTACCAATCCTTTTGAAATTTGGTAGGGGCCTAGATTTTATGACGTTAACTGTTTTTTGTGAAAATGGGCGAAATAGGTTGAAGCCGCGCCCAGTTTTTATACACAGTCGTCCGTCTGTCCTTCCGCTCGGTCGTTAACACGATAAAATCGACATATCTTTACTAAACTTAGTTCACGTAATTACCTGAACTCACTTTATTTTGGTATAAAAAATGAACGAAATCCGACTATGACCACGCCCACTTTTTCGATATCGAAAATTACGAAAAATGAAAAAAACTGCAATAATTCTATACAAAATACGAAAAAAGGGATGAAACATGGTAATTGGATTGGTTTATTGACGCGAAATATAACTTTAGAAAAACTTTGTAAAATGGTTGTGACACTTACCATATTAAGTAGAAGAATATGAAAAAGTTCTGCAGTGCGAAATAAAAAACCCTTGAATCTTGGCAGGTATTACATTTATAAATAAATTAGCGGTATCCAACAGATGATGTTCTGGGTCACCCTGGTCCACATTTTGGTCGATATCTGGAAAACGCCTTCACATATACAACTACCACCACTCCCTTTTAAAACTCTCATTAATACCTTTAATTTGATACCAATATCGTACAAACACATTCTAGAGTCACCCCTGGTTCACCTTTATGGTGATATCTCGAAAAGGCGACCACCTATACAACTACCACCACTCCCTTTTAAAACCCTCATTAATACCTTTAATTTTATACCCATATCGTACAAACACATTCTAGAGTCACCCCTGGTCCACCTTTATGGCGATATTTCGCAACGGCTTCCACCTATAGAACTAAGGCCCACTCCCTTTTAAAATACTAATTAACACCTTTCTTTTGATACCCATATTGTACAAACGCATTCTAGGGTCACCCCTGGTCCACCTTTATGACGATATCTCGAAAAGGCGACCACCTATACAACTACCACCCCTCCCTTTTAAAACCCTCATCAATACCTTTAATTTTATACCCATATCGTACAAAATATTCTAGAGTCACCCCTGGTCCACTTTTATGGCGAAATTTCGCAACGGCTTCCACCTATAGAACTAAGGCCCCTCCCTTTAAAATACTCAGTAACACCTTTCTTTTGATTCCCATATTGTACAAACACATTCTAGAGTCACCTCTGGTCCACCTTTATGGCGATATCTCGAAAAGGCGTCCACCTATAGAACTAAGCCCCACGCCCTTTTAAAATACTCATTAACACCTTTCATTTGATACCCATATCGTACAAACATATTCTAGAGTCACCCCTGGTCCACCTTTATTGCGATATCTCTGAAAAGGCGACCGCCTATACAACTACCACCACTCCCTTTTAAAACCCTCATTAATACCTTTAATTTGATACCCATATCGTACAAACAAATTCTAGGGTCACCCCTGGTCCACGCATGGCGATATCTCGAAACGGCGTCCAGCTATGAAACTAAGGATCACTCCCTTTAAAATACTCAGTAAGACCTTTCTTTTGATACCCATATCTTACAAACAAATTCTAGGGTCACCCCTGGTCTACCTTTATGGCGATATCTCGAAACGGCGTCCAGCTATGGAACTAAGGATCACTCCCTTAAAATACTCAGTAACACCTTTCTTTTGATACCCATATTGTACAAACAAATTCTAGAGTCAACCCTGATCCACCTTTATGGTGATATCCCTAAATGGCGTCCACCTATAGAACTAAGGCCCACCCCCTTTTAGAATTCTCATTAGCACCTTTCTTTTGATACCCATATTGTACAAACGAATTCTAGAGTCACCCCTGGTGCACCTTTATGGCGATATCTCCAAAAGGCGACCACCTATACAACTACCACCACTCCCTTTTAAAACCCTCATTAATACCTTTAATTTGATACCCATATCGTACAAACAAATTCTAGGTTCACCCCTGGTCCACCTTTATGGCGTTATCTCGAAACGGCGTCCCGCTATGGAACTAAGGATCACTCCCTTTTAAAATACTCATTAACACCTTTAATTTGATACCCATATTGTACAATCAAATTCTAGGGTCAACCCTGGTCCACCTTTATGGCGATATCTCGAAAAGGCGACCACCTATACAACTACCACCACTCCATTTTAAAACCCTCATTAATACCTTTAATTTATACCTATATCGTACAAACACATTCTAGAGTCACCCCTGGTCCACCTTTATGGCGATATCTCTGAAAAGGCGACCACCTATACAACTACCACCACTCCCTTTTAAAACCTCATTAATACCTTTAATTTGATACCCATATCGTACAAACAAATTCTAGGGTCACCCCTGGTCCACCTTTATGGCGATATCTCGAAACGGCGTCCAGCTATGGAACTAAGGATCACTCATTTTAAAATACTCAGTAACACCTTTCTTTTGATACCCATATCGTACAAACAAATTCTAGGGTCACCCCTGGTCCACCTTTATGGCGATATCTCGAAACGGCGTCCAGCTATGGAACTAAGGATCACTCCCTTTAAAATACTCAGTAACACCTTTCTTTTGATACCCATATTGTACAAACAAATTCTAGAGTCAACCCTGATCCACCTTTATGGCGATATCCCTAAATGGCGTCCACCTATAGAACTAAGGCCCACCCCTTTTAAAATTCTCATTAGCACCTTTCTTTTGATACCCATATTGTACAAACGAATTCTAGAGTCACCCCTGGTCCACCTTTATGGCGATATCTCCAAAAGGCGACCACCTATACAACTACCACCACTCCCTTTTAAAATCCTCATTAATACCTTTAATTTGATACCAATATCGTACAAACAAATTCTAGAGTCAACCCTGATCCACCTTTATGGCGATATCCCAAAATGGCGTCCACCTATAGAACTATGGCCCACTCCCTCATAAAATACTCTTTAGTGCCTTTCATTTGATAGACATGTCATACAAACACATTCCAGGGTTTCCCTCGGTTCATTTTCCTACATGGTTATTTTTCCTTATGTTGTCACCATAGGTCTCAACTGAGTATGCAATGTTCGGTTACACCCGAACTTAACCTTCCTTACTTGTTATATATATAGATTGCCTAGTCGTTGTCATAGTTTCTTTTTATTTCTGCATACCCCATATTGCTGTTGTTTTATGCTTACAGCGTGCTTTCCGTCTTATATATTTGAGGTCTTGGCGAACTTTCTTCTTTACTTTGTTGTTTAACTGGCTTGAGGTCCTATTTTTAAGTTAAAAACCAAACGGTACTTTTTGATTTTACCAATATATTTCGGTTACCAGGGTAACCGCCTTCAGGGCTGACTATAAACAAAACATATAACATACAGATAACAACAATTTATATAATTACCATTTATTCATATACATACATTACCATTTATTCATATACATACATTCAGTCGTTGGCGTGGAGTTTCGTACTGTCCGTCTGTTGTTACTAAATATCTGTATGAGTTTTGCGCAATTATCGACATCCGTTATATAGTACATTCTTATGTTGGCCGGTGTGCTTATGATCTGAAGCATTTCCTACGTAAATCTCTTCGTATTGTAACGAATTTAGTGAAACTCCGCTTATTTTACACCTTCTGCTAACGTTCGTATCGCCAAATTGTTGAAATATCAATAATGCTAATATTCAATAATGCAAAATGGTCTTATTAGACTACTTTAATAGTACTTCACAATAACACTTATACTTCGCAACCAATGGCGTGCTTAAATTAAACTGAGTACAGACTACTCAGCTTCTGCTGCTATTATACTCTCTGCACAAATGTCTCGACGTTTCTTCTTCTAGAATCCTCTACCTGGTCAGCAGCCATACGCGCGTGTATTTGTAGTGTTTAACAATATGCGTGTGTATATTGAGCGAAGCAGTAGCTGATGATGACATGCGTTTGTGAGTATCTCTCAGCTGCTTGTATGTATTTGTGTACATGATGATTAACGTGTTTATGTAGCTTGCTTAAGTGTTGTTGTGCCTTAATTTAATAACCTTAGAGATGGTAATATTCGTCACACTGTCCTCCACTTAAGTCTGATTGTCCCGATAGACAAATTTTCCGGTCTACATGCTGTAAGCCTTTCCAAATGAACCAATTTCATGTTGTTTCGTGGTTTGCCAATGGTTTGTATGCGGTAAACTACATCGTTGATCCATTTTACAGCTTTGTATGGGCCTTCCCAACTACACTGAATTTCGGGGACAAACCTTTTTTCCGTTGTGGGCTGTATAACAGCACCAAACCTCCCTCCCGAACACCTTTCGAATTAATTGCTTTATCATATCTGTCTTTCATCTTATCACTCATAATCTTGGTTCGTTGTCTTACAAGATCATATATTTCCCTGAGCTCTTCCTCCAAGACACCAGTGTATTTCTTGGCATTTCTCTCCGCATCGGCATTTGTCCCAAATTCCAGATTCGCTAGCAGTCGAACATCATTGCCAAAAGTTACTTTTGCGCGAGTATGGCCCGTTGTCTCATGCACTGCCGATCGGTAAGCCATCAAGAATAATGGTATGCGTGTATCCCACTCTCTATGGAGCTTGTCAACTACTTTCCCTAAGTGCTCCTCCAATGTTCTATTGAATCGTTCCACCATACCATCGGACTGAGAATGTAATGCCGGTTTTCGAACGCCCAATGTTTTACACATTTCATGGAACATAGCTTATTCAAAATTCTCCCTTTGTCAGAATTTAACACCATTGGTACACCATACCTTGCAACCCAATTGTTTATGAACACTTCTGCTACTGTTTCCGCTTCTTGATTTGGGATTGGGTATACCTCTGGCCATTTGCTGAAATAATCCATAACCCACCAGTACATATTTGTTTCCGCAGTTGCTAGTAGGAAATGTACCTGCGACATCCGTAGCGTTCCTTTCAAATAGCGCACCTGAGCTATATTGCTTAATCTGGCCATGACTTCGGGTTTTGGCCCTTTCGCTCTGCTGCGAACCTCGCAGTTCGCAATCCACTCAGTGACCGACTGACGGCAACCAACCCAATAGGATCTCTGCTTAATCTTCTGGAGCGTCTTCGTGATTCCCAGATTACCTCCACTTGGACCATAATGTAGCTCGTTGAGAACGTCAGGAATCCTTTCTTAGGACCAGCTATCAGTAGCAACCGGATATCAACTCTAAACTCTTCCACTGTGCCCAATATGACCTCGCAATGGGACTCTCTGCTGACATCTCCTCTCTATTTGGTCTTTCGTTTCGTTCGAGCCCTTGCATAACATGTGATAGATCGGTATCTTCTAGCTGACACTTCCTTAGTTGTTCCATGCCCCATTCATCCGAGCACGTTATAGACATTAGCATGACATCTATAATGTATGCTTTAGCCTCGGCCTTTGAACAGTACTTGCATTCCAAACTACATGGTCTTCGTGACATTGCATCAGCATTTCCATGGGTACTACCTTTTCGATGCTCAATGGAAAAGTCATAGCTTTGTAGTCGCTCGATCCACCGTACCAATTGTCCTTCTGGATTACGTAACTGCAAGAATCATTTTAACGCTGCGTGATCTGTCCTCAGCGGAATCGCTGCCCGTAGAGGTTTAATGCACTCTACCAATGCCAACAGCTCTCTCCGTATAACGCAATAATTCCTTTCTGCTTTTCCAATTGATCGGCTGTAATAGGCAACTATCTTCTCCTGTCCATCGACCAGTTGTGATAAAACGCCTCTTATAGCATATCCGCTACCATCTGTATCTAGAATAAACGTTGCTCTTGGAATTGGATATGCCAACATTGGGGCAGTGCATAAACGCTCTTTCAATGTTTGGAAAGCCAGTTCTTGCTCCTTCTTCCATTCAAAAGCTTTATTTTTCCTTGTAAGGTCGTGGAGGCTATGTGCTACGCTGGAAAAGTTTGGTACAAACCGGCGGTAATATGTGCACAGCCCAAGGAAACTTCTTAATTCATGCAAGTTCTGTGGTCTTGGCCAATCCTTTACAGCCTCTATCTTTTCGGTTGCAGTACAGATGCCCTCTGTCGTTACCTTGTGACACAAATAATTTACTTCTTTTTAAACAGCGACACACTTTTTGGGACTTAGTTTCAGACCAGCGCCAGCTATTCTCTGGAAAACTTCCTCCAAGTTCTTAAGATGTTCATCAAGTTCTTGCCCAATACGATGATGTCGTCCAGGTACACCAAGCATGTTTTCCAATGTAGTCTTTTAGTACCGGCATGAGTCTCTCAACAGTAGCTAGTGCATCAAAGTCCAAAAGGCATCACTGTAAATTGCCAAAGACCATCACCGACACTGAAGGCTGTTTGCTCTTTGTCTTCCTCCTTCACCTCCACTTGCCAGTAGCCGCTTTTCAAGTCCAGTGGGGAAAACCATTTCGTACCAGATAGCGAGTCCAGAGTATCGTCAATTCTTGGCAATGGGTAGCTATCCTCTTTCGTAAAGTCGTTCAACTTGCGGTAGTCCACGCAAAACCCCATTTTTCATCTTCTTCTTCACAAGTACACCGGTGAGCTCCATGGACTAGCTGATGGTTCGATGACACCGCTGTCGCTCATTTCTGTACGATTTGACTCACAAACTTCCAGCTTCGCCAGTGGAACACTACGAGGAGCTTGACGGATCCGCCTCGCATCTCCAGTGTCAATTTGAGGTTTCACAACGTTGGTGCGGCCTGGTTTGGAGCCATCTGGTCAAATATGTTCGCGTACTTTAGGAGCAGTTGTTTTGCCTTACTCTGATAAGTTTCCGCTAGCCCCTCCGTCCATACCATGATGTCATTTGAAAAGATCAGTGTTACTAGATGAAATGTGTTCCTGGAGCTGTTCACAGTTAATAACTATCTTAGCCTCTTGGGATCTTCCCAAAATAGCTCCTTTGATCAGTTTGAGTGGTGACTTGAACTCATTGAGTTCTCTTACCGGAATACGTCATCTTGTTTTGTCATAGCCAGGGTTTTTCTACAAGTATGTTCGGTGTTGATTTGTTTGCTGCCTCAACAACCCACAATTTGTTTGTCCGACAATCTCCATCAACCTTTGCCCAGATGACTGCTTATGATTTGGTGGTATTGCTGACTCTCTTCACCAGCACTCGTTTACTCTCTCGTAGCCGAAATTAAGTGGCACATCCATGTTCTTATATCGCATCGCCTTGCTTTGCATTTGATCTTATGTCTTGGTCGATAAGAAGTTCTACTCCAATTATGATTTCATCAACAATCTCTGAAACTAAATAATTGTGTAGTACCGTGGCGCTCACAATTGCTACTCACATGCTACTTCTCCAATTACCTGGGTGTCCTCTGCAATGGCTGTACGTAATCTCTCTCAAGCAATGATCTAACTTCTTGTTGAATAAATCTGATCGAATGATGTGAATGAGATGCGCCCGTATCTACAGTCCATCAATGTTCGTAATTGCTGATGTCTTCTAAAATTGAAGCTTAAATACTGGAAACGAACAGAGCCCTCAAAAGATGGCGTTTTTACTCTTCGTATTGCTTGCTGAAAACAGCTGGGCGATTTAATTGCACTCCTGTATACGACCTGTCAAAACATCCACCTTCGGCTTCGATTTTTTCTCAAACTGCGTTATTTTCTAGTCCATACGCGCTTCGAGTTTTGATGATATACGCGCCTCCCTCGAGTTGTTACTGTATACTGAAATACGCCATTTCTTGGTTCACTCTTGGATGTTATGCGTGTCTCCTGCGATTTCCAGTTGATATGACATTTGTCTTTCCTGGCTTCAATCTTGGATGTTATACGGTTCTCCTGGGTTTTCAATGTGATGACATTTGTGACGACGTTTCTGCAATGCGTGCCTTCTGTGCTTCCATCTGTTTTATGTTACTGTCGATGTTGTGCAGATATTGCAGCACTGCGTGTCAAGTCGGGCTCGTAACTATCTGCGATGTTTCGCTTTTCTACTCAATTTTGGTGTTGTCTCATCGCCATCATGATGAAAGACATACTCTTCACGTTAATTCCTTCTGCTTCCAGTGGCCTCTCCGTAGTCATGCCTGAAGTTCGAATTATTTCGGTTGTATTCAATCCACGGCTCTCCAACTCATTCTTCAATTGCTAGATCTTCAATTCACTCCACTTTGCCATGTCCTTGTGTACTCGAAATTTTCGGAATTTATTCAACAATTCCTGTTCTGACACCCAATTATAACGAATCTAGTGCAACTCCGCTTATTTTAAACATTCTACTAACGTTCGTACCGCTAATTTGTTGGAATAAATAACTCCAATATTCAATAATGCCAAAATGGTCTTTATTAGACTACTTAATAGTCCTTCACAATAACACTTATACTTCGCAACTAGTAGCGTGCTTAAATCAAACTGATTACGGACTACTCAAGCTTCTACTGCTTTTATACTCTCTGCCCAAATGTTCTAGGACGTTTCTTCTTCTAGAAAACCTCTAACCTTGTCAGCGCGCCATCACGCGCGTGTATTTGTAGCATGGAACCCATATGCGTGTGTATATCAAGTGAGCGAAGTAGTGTAGCCAGATGATGAAATTCTTTGTGAGTATCTCTCTGCTGCTTGTATGTATGTTTGTACATTATGATTAATGTGTTTATGTGGCTTGCTGTAATGTTGTTGCGCCTTTATTTAATAACTTAGTGATGGTAATATTCGTCACAATTAATTTTGTTCTTGCTGAAGAATCGTCGCGTCGTCAAAGTTAGGAGAGTGGTTTTTCTTGTTAGAGTGGACCATTAGTGCTGCTTTATGGTTAGTAGTGTCATGAAAATATTTAAAGCCAGATTTTGTTTCAAAATATATGTTTTACATCCTTCGTTGTGTTTCCGTTACAGGAATTTTATAAATATATTACTTTTCTCCGATTTTGGTATTGTAGCTTGGTTGGGTTAAATATATTTTTAGTGTATTATCGGCTTGTGCGCTATTTTCACGTTATCCTGTTACACAGTCCGATTTTGCAAAGCGTCTGATGCTTGGGCACATAAACTAAAGATTTAAATATTTCCGGGTTTCGGAATCCATTTGTATTGTTTTAATTGAACATCTTTTAATTAAATTTCTAATTAATTTTATCGTTATTTTTTAAATGAACTTTATTTCTTCTTTATCTCCGCCGTGGTAAGGGTTATCTGGATATTTGTATCATACGTCGTATACAGCCAGTTGCTGTATTATTATCATCGTCTGGGATGTTTTGGGTAAAATTTATTATTCGTCCGGGTGGACGTAGGTTTTCTTATACCACTTTAATTTAATTGATTTCCTCGTCGAATAATAATTGAGTCCAAATATGGGTAATTTCCGTCGTCTTCAGTCTGTTGTGAATTTTATGTTTTTGTTAAAGGAATTTAATGAGTCAAGTGTGTTTTGTATATCTTTTTCATTTATAATTGCAAAATAAGTCATCCACGTGCTGTAACGGATCTGGGGTTTTCTTGTATTAACCATCAATTTTTCATCACAATGTCTGCAAATATTGGCGAACGTGAGCGATCCATCGGTAATCACTTTTATTTGCGTGTATACTTTGAAGTACTGGCTGCCATAGTGGTGTGATAGTAGCGTGACTCGCCTACCACACGAAGCCCTGGGTCACACCCGCGGGAAAAGGCAACATCAAATTTTATAAATAAGGTTTTCAATCTAGAAGACAATGGTTTTCTAGCGATGTGTCGCCCTCGGCAGTGTTGGCAATGCACTAACAGCCCTATTCTGTTGCACTTGACAAATTCACCATCTTGCTAGTTGTCAAGTTTGATAATTTATCAAGTAATTGCTATTCTATGTAAAAAATAAAAAGCCTTTTCGGTGACAAATTGTCAATAAGTCAAACGCTCTTGATAATTTAATTTATACGGATAAACTTAAATAGAAATCTGTTATTGTGCGACTCGAGAGGAAAATGGGAAAGATTATTACTTTTGCTATTATGCGGAAGATCCTTGGGGATTTTGGGGGTAATTTCAGGACGGTTTGTGGGTCTCCCTCGGGGTCATTGGGGACATTCCGGGATGGTTTTGGTGTTCCATTGGGTGCTCCCGGGGTCATTGGGGGTCGTTCCTGTATCGTTTGGGGACTCCCTCGGGTTCATTTGGGATCATCCGGTACAGGTTTGGGGACTCCTCGGGGTATTTGGGTGGTCGTTCCGGGATTGTTATGGGGACACTCTCGGGTCGGTTAGGGGTAATTTTGCATGGCTTTGGGGACTCCCGCGGGGTCATTGGGGATCATACGGGGAGGTTTGGAGTCCCTCGGGGTCTTTGGGGATCATTCCGGTACAGTTTTGGGGACTCCCTCGGGTGTTTGGGGGTCGTTCCGGGATGTTTAGGGGACTCTCTCGGGTGTTTAGGGGTAATTTTGGCAGGCTTTGGGGATTCCCGCGCGGTCATGGGGATCATTACGGGGAGGTTTTGGGAGTCCCTCGGTTTCATTTGGGGATCATTCCGGTACAGTTTTGGGGGAACTCCCTCGGGGTATTTGGGGGTCGTTCCGGGATGTTTATGGGGACTTTTTCGGGGTCGTTTAGGGAATTTTGCATGGTTTTGGGGACTCCCCGCGGGGTATTTGGGTATCATTCCGGGGACGGTTTGGGGGACTCCCTCGGGTAATTTGGGGGTCGTTCCGGGATGTTTATGGGACTTTCTCGGGGTCGTTTAGGGTTTAATTTTGGCATGGCTTTTGGGACTCCCGCGGGGTCATTTGGGGATCATTACGGGGAGTTTTGGGAGTCCCTCGAGGGTCATTTGGGATCTATTCCGGGACGGTTTATAGGACTCCTCGGGGGCATTTGGGGACATTCCGGGAGGTTTTGGGGACTCCATTGGCCCTCCTGGCCGCCATTTAGGGATCGTTCCGGTATCTTTTTGGGACTCTACCGAGATCTTCCGGAATGGTTTTGGGGACTCCCTCGGGTGGAATTCGGGGTTTTGTCCCCAAATAACCCCCATAGAGTCTCCAAAAAGATCTCGGAACGACCCCTAATTGACCCGGGAGGAACCCGATGGAGTCCCCAAAACCATCCCAGAATTCTCCCAAATCACTCCGATGGAGTCCCTAAATCATCCCGGCACGACCCCAATTCACCTCTGGAGACCCCGAGGGAGTCGCCGAACCACCCGGAAAGACTCGAGGGAGTCCCATAACATCCGCGAAACGACCCCTAAATGACCCGATGGAGTTCCACAAAATCATCCGGAAGACACCCAATTATCCCGAGAGTCCCAAAAAGATCCCGGAACGGCCCCCAAAGCACCCGATGGGGACCCCAAAACAATCCGCAATGTCCCCCCAAATGACCCGAGGGAAGTCCCCAAACCCGTCCCGGAATGATCCCCAAAATGGACTGAGGGAAACCCCAAATGCCCCGAGGGAGTCCACAAAGCCATGTCGAAATGACGAAAAGACCCAGCGGATATTGTTCCTATTCCAATGTCGGGGTTAGAAGCATTAAACGAGACAGATCGTCTCCAATCTGCACTCATGCGTATATCACGTTCCGACTTTGATTTCTTTCTCGAAAAAACTATGATATTTAAAATATTTGTTACAAAAAATTATAGAACAAGATTAAATACTCTTACGTTTTCCACTTCGCGCAATTGTTGCACTAAACCGTTGATTTAAATTGAAAATAAAATAAAATACAGTCCATTAAAAATAATAATTTATAAAATAAAAAAATAATAAAATTAAAAAATGCTTGCTTGCAGTGGGCTTGAACCCGCAACCCCAAACGTGTGACTCGGTACGTCATCCACTGGTGCCCCGACTCATATAACTGCAACCACATACATCAAATCACTCCCTTATAACTCAAATTTAAAAAACTGCTCGCCCTCAATTGCCCCACGCTAGCTAATTAGGTTCAACACAATATGGGGAAAAATCAAGGTCGTAGAGCTTTTTAGAGTTGTCAAGCTATGAACAGAATAGAAATATTTGTCAACTTGATAAAATCTTGATTACTGTCAACTTATTGACAATTTCAAGTACACAGAAAAACCCCGTAAGTCTAACTAAGTATTAGTCTGCCTTTATTTTCTACTACCGAATCTTTAGAGTGGCATGTGTCCAAGCACACTCCAAAAGTAGATATTTCGTAAACAACGTACGAAAACTTGTTTTTTACGGGCGGCAAGACCACAGCATAGGGCAGCGCTCGTATATAATGGTGTGAGAGGAAAGAAACAGAAAATGCACAAACGAATCGCTTAAAATAAGTACACACCTTAATGTTTATTAAGAAAGTGAATGAATTAAGAGTTATCCAATTATTAAAAAGTCAGTGTTTGAGTTACGAGTGTTTAGAATAATTCATAATGCTGGAGTATACTGACTCACCTTCGGTGACCTGGCTGCTGGCGGTTCTTAAACGCTCGCAAAAAAAGTGAAAGTAAAAACACTTAGTCTCATGAGGCCACCGCCCAAATCCTAGCACTCGTATACGATGATCCGGCGTAAACGGCTATCGGTATGAATCCGATACCGAAGAAAATGAAAAGAAAAGTAAAGCCATACGAGGTGCACCGCCATATTAGGCTGTGGCCTATAACATGCCGGCCCCCTTGCAGCGAGCATCATCGAAATAACCGTAAAACGCCCAACACAAAGTCCCAAAGGGATCTCGAGAACGAATCTAACACTTAAATTTAAACGAGTCGCAAATCAACATTAGACCCTGTCAGTAAATGCGTACTGGAAGAAAAATGTTATGACAGTACATGTCGGACGCTTCTTCGTGGGATTTTGCTGAATAAAGAGATGTGAGTCGAATAGACGTGGGTGATTTTAGTGCACTTAATGTATTGAATGGCAGATGCCTGATATTGCTGGTGGGAATCAAGAAACTACACAAAAAGAATATGCGTGGAGTTACTCCCGTTCTACCGAACGACGCCATTGGAGCTACGGCTAACAAATGCGAGGTCAATGGTCTTGATAGATGCGCATCATGGAGGGAGCCCGT
>JARSSU010048458.1:12500-37876 GCA_029619165.1 Eurosta solidaginis | reverse complement strand
ACAAACAACCGTTTATAAAAATTTAATTGGTTTTTCGCAACCACCGTTATATCAAAATCCAAAATTTATATTATATACTATTGAAACATCCAAGTATATTATATGAAAAGCGAACGCATTCCATTTAATGGGAGTATTAAGGTTTTTTATACGTATATATTTGTTTAAACAGAAAAAAACCGTAAGCAAAAAAAAATTTTTAAATACATACATATATATACTTAATTGTCGCTGCTGCTAGTTTCCGTTACTGCTGTTGACTGCGCTGGCAGACCTGAACCGTTGCTGGTGTTTTTGCTGTTGCTGGTGTTGTTGCTGCTGCTGCTGGTGGTGGTGAGTGGTGGAGTGGTTTTTTCCGCGTTCCGTTACGCGTGGCGTGGCGTGGCCTTAAGTACAGCCCCGCTGGTTTTACCAAGGTTACTACTGTAATTTGGTCAATTAGATTTAGGAATTGTAGTCTTATTAAATTGCTTTCAGAAGTTAGTAGTTTTGTAAATTTGGTTTAGAAATTGTAGTTTTAATAAATTTTATTAGAAGTTGTAGTTTTAATGAATTTGATTTAGACGATTCTTAAGTTTGCTTTAGAAATTGTAGATCTATATTGAACTTTGGTTTAGAAATTGTAGCTTTATTAGATGAGTTTTGATAGAAAATTATTAAATTTGCTTTATACTTTGGTTAAATTAGATTTAGAAATTGTATTTTTATTAAATAGAATTAGAAAATTGTAGATCTAATGAATTTGATTTTGAAAATTAATAAATTCGTTTTAGGGATCGTAGATTTAATGAATTTGAATTAAAAATTGTTAAATTTGTTTTAGGATCGTAGATTTAATGCATTTGAATTAGAAAATGTAGTTTTATTAACTTTAGTGATTTTATTAAATTTTATATAAAACACCACGCACTTGAATTCGCACACCAATTTTTCCACTCACCACTACTGCCAAGAAAAGACGTCCGGTTCGCCACGATGCCAAATTGAAAAGGACCGAGGCTCCAGCCTCACGTCGCCATGTGAGCTAACCATATAGGTTAGGTTTGCTCTCACCTGCAGAATATGTCCTTCTTGGAGGGCGCCGCCTCCAAACCCTCGTAATGGTACCTCGGTGCTTCTGACTCCTGTAGGCCTTCGGTTTAAATATCCGAAGCGATGGACTTACAGGTGGCCGGCGCCACAACAACCAAAATTTATATAAATAGATTTTAAATAAAACACAACACTTTAATTAGACACCGTCTCTCCGGCTTAAGTGCAAATGTATTCTGTATAATCATTTTCCTGTCAGTGACGTGAGCCGCAGCTGCATTTGACATTCGCGTTGCCAACTGCCCGCGCCTGTCAAATGCAACTAAAGCTGCATGCACATAGCTTATATTATTTTAACGGATGTGAGGGTTAGTTTATCCTTACAGTAATACATAGTTATACATATATATACACATATTTTTGTACATGGAGTCGCTCACAGCTTATTTCGTTCACTAACATTTTTTTATTGCATTGGACGAAATACTAAGATAATATCTCTAATAATTCCCTATTAAAATAAAACGATTTCGAAAACATAAACCATAAAAAATGTCCTTAAAAATTTGAACAAAGTTCAGGGAAATTTTTAAAATTTGCCAAAACGGCCATCAACATTTTCAACTTTTTGGCAAAAATTCTAGCATATTTCTGAGTACAACAGTTTTTGTAGGACAATCAGTTTCAGTGTGCAAGTTAGAGCTAGCTCAACATTTTTCTGAACGAAAAAAAATATTAAAATTCATGGAAAATGTTTAACTAGCTCTAACTTTGGCATTATCATACTGAAATTGACTGGCACACAAAACTGTGTCCTCAGAAATTTGATAGAAATTCTGCCAAAAATTGAAACCTCTGATGGCCGTTTTGCAAATTTTGGAAAACTCCCCAGAACTTTGTTAAAATTTTAAGGACATTTTATATAGTTTCTGTTATGAAATTTGCTACATTTTAATTGACAATAATTTGAAATACAATCTTAGTCCTAAGGAAATTAAAAAAAAATAATAATAAATGTTAGTGTAACCTATATATACATAAAATGTATATATTATATCGTCGGCTTA
The DNA here is from genome assembly GCA_029619165.1 of Eurosta solidaginis. Taxonomy (NCBI): domain Eukaryota; kingdom Metazoa; phylum Arthropoda; class Insecta; order Diptera; family Tephritidae; genus Eurosta; species Eurosta solidaginis. The sequence continues at coordinate 35,777 of JARSSU010048458.1, read as the reverse complement.
AGTCGCAAAGGTGCCAAGTTCACTTTTTTAAAACTTACAGTAGAGACAGGAAACATGGGTTATATTAATAAAAAAAAATATTGCTTTTCTCTCAAATTTTCACAAATATGACATTAATTTGTAAGAAAAAACTTTTCAAAATGTGAGAAAAGTGTTTAAAAAGCAATTACTTTTTTTATTAATATGACCAATGTAAGAATACAAATTAAAATTAGTAGTTTTGGTTTTTAAAGCAATGTTACTTAATTTGGGTCTCCGTATATGCATTCTTGAGTCATATATTTCAACTTGAAATTTTTATATTCGCATTAAGTTGCCACTTTTTCGTTTCAAACAAGCAATTGGTGGACTTAGCACATTTTAAAAGAAAGGCTAAAGTACATTAGCGTGATTAAAATAAAATATTATGTTTTTTTCATTAGCTTATTTGATAGAATTCTTTGTTGCTGAATAATACTTACCCCCCGATTCTGTGTTCATTGGTAAATTATCAAGCTTGACAATAGTCAAGAAAAATATATTGGTATCAAGTTTTTTGAACTTTTTGTCAAACTTAATAAAAATAATTTTATTTTTGCGTCAAAACCAAAAGAAATAATTTTATTTCTGACACAGGATTCAAAACACCTGACACAAATATTTTTTGCTTGATTATTTATCAGGCTTGATAATTTGTCAACGAACACAGAATCGGGGGTTTAACTAAAGGCTAAACTCTGCGAATATTGGGTGATTCAAAAAAATTTCGACTGGGTCTTAGCCCCTTAAAAGTTAGTATTTGACGAGAAAATAAGCCTTGGAAAAATTAGCGATGTAACTTAACCCTTAGAGATCGCTATTTTTTGCCATTTCTCATACATTTTGTATGGAAAAAATTGGACTTTTTTTAAAAATGAATTTTCTAATAATTTTTTAACTTTTACCAAAAACTCTTAACCACATATTCTCTAAGTGGAGGCTTTGAAGCTTCCAAAACTTTGTACATAATGTGATTATCACATCTGTTAAACTAATTACGGACATTTAAAAATGACTAAGTTTTGTACTATTGCAAGTAACACATACAAAATCTAGTAATTATACTCAGTTGAGCAGAGCTCACAGAGTATGTTAAGTTTGATTGGATAATGGTTGGTTGTACAGGTATAAAGGAATCGAGATAGATATAGACTTCCATATATCAAAATCATCAGGATCGAAAAAAAATTTGATTGAGCCATGTCCGTCCGTCCGTCCGTCCGACCGTTAACACGATAACTTGAGTAAATTTTGAGGTATCTTGATGAAATTTGATATGTAGGTTCCTGAGCACTCATCTCAGATCGCTATTTAAAATGAACGATATCGGACTATAACCACGCCCACTTTCTCGATATCGAAAATTTCGAAAAAACCGAAAAAGTGCAATAATTCATTACCAAACACAGATAAAGCGATGAAACTTGGTAGGTGAGTTGAACTTATGACGCAGAATAGAAAATTATTAAAATTTTGGACAATGGGCGTGGCACCGCCCACTTTTAAAAGAAGGTAATTTAAAATTTTGCAATCTGTAATTTGGCAGTCGTTGAAGATATCATGATGAAATTTGGCAGGAACGTTACTCCTATTACTATATGTACGCTTAATAAAAAATAGCAAAATCGGAGAAGGACCACGCCCACTTTAATAAAAAATTTTGTTTTTAAGTAAAATTTTAACAAAAAATTTAATATCTTTAAAGTATATAAGTAAATTATGTCAACATTCAACTCCAGTAATGATATGGTGCAACAAAATACAAAAATAAAAGAAAATTTCAAAATGGGCGTGGCTCCGCCCTTTTTCATTTAATTTGTCTAGGATACTTTTAATGCCATAAGTCGAACAAAAATTTACCAATCCTTTTGAAATTTGTAGGGCATAATCTTTATGACGTTAACTGTTTTCTGTGAAAATGGGCGAAATCGGTTGAAGCCACGCCCATTTTTTATACACAGTCGTCCGTCTGTCCTTCCGCATGGCCGTTAACACGATAACTTGAGCAAAAATCGACATATCTTTACTGAACTTAGTTCACGTACTTATCTGAACTCACTTTATCTTGGTATAAAAATGAACGAAATCCGACTATGACCACGCCCACTTTTTCGATATCGAAAATTACGAAAAATGAAAAAAATGCCATAATTCTATACCAAATACGAAAAAAGGGATAAAACATGGTAATTGGATTGGTTTATTGACGCGAAATATAACTTTAGAAAAAACTGTGTAAAATGGTTGTGACACCTACCATATTAAGTAGAAGAAAATGAAAAAGTTCTGCAGGGCGAAATAAAAAACCATTACAATCTTGGCAGGTATTACATATATGAATAAATTAGCGGTATCCACCAGATGATGTTCTGGGTCACCCTGGTCCACATTTTGGTCGATATCTGGAAAACGCCTTCACATATACAACTACCACCACTCCCTTTTAAAACTCTCATTAATACCTTTATTTTGATACCAATATCGTACAAACACATTCTAGAGTCACCCCTGGTCCACCTTTATGGCGATATCTCGAAAAGGCGTCCACCTATAGAACTAAGCCCCACGCCCTTTTAAAATACGCATTAACACCTTTCATTTGATACCCATATCGTACAAACATATTCTAGAGTCACCCCTGGTCCACCTTTATGGCGATATCTCGAAAAGGCGACCACCTATAGAACGAAGGCCCACTCCCTTTTAAAATACTCATTAACACTTTTCATTTGATACCCCATATCGTACAAACAAAGTCTAGAGTCACCCCTGGTCCAACCTTATTTCGATACCTCGAAAAGGCGTCCACCTATAGAACTAAGGCCCACTCCCTTTTAAAATGCTCATTAACACCTTTCGTTTGATACCCATATTGTACAAACGAATTCTAGAGTCACCCCTGGTCCACCTTTATGGCGATATCTCGAAAAGGCGACCACGTATGCAACTACCACCACTCCATTTTAAAACCCTCATTAATACCTTTAATTTGATACCCATATCTTACAAACAAATTCTAGGGTCACTCCTGGTCCACCTTAATGGAGATATCTCGAAACGGCGTCCACCTGTGGAACTAAGGATTACTCCCTTTTAAAATGCTCATTACATCATTTGATACCCATATCGTACAAACAAATTCTAGAGTCAACCCTGATCCACCTTTATGGCGATATCCCTAAATGGCGTCCACCTATAGAACTATGTCCCACTCCCTTGGTTCATTTCCCTACATGGTTATTTTCCCTTATGTTGTCACCATACCTCTCAACTGAGTATGTAATGTTCGGTTACACCCGAACTTAACTTTCCTTACTTGTTTTAAATGGTTTAATTAGTTTAATAGTTATGATAATCGCACTATTTAAAAAGTTTTGGAAACTTCAAAGCCTCCAATTTAAGAAAGGTAAAGTTTCAAAATTATATGAAAATTCACTTAAAAACAACCCAAGGGGTAAGACCTAGACGACATTTTTTTTAATCACCCTAATGTATAAGCTTTGTATGTATAAGCAAAAAAAACAAGTAAGGAAGGTTAGTTCGGGTGTAACCGAACATTACATACTCAGCTGAGAGCTATGGTGGCAACATAAGGGAAAATAACCATGTAGGAAAATGAACCGAGGGAAACCCTGGAATGTGTTTGTATGACATGTGTATCAAATGAAAGGCATTAAAGAGTATTTTATGAAGGAGTGGGCCATAGTTCTATAGGTGGACGCCATTTAGGGATATCGCCATAAAGGTGGATCAGGGTTGACTCTAGAATTTGTTTGTACAATATGGATATCAAATGAAGGTCTTAAAGAGTATTTTATGAGGGAGTGGGCCATAGTTCTATAGGTGGACGCTATTTAGGGATATAGCCATAAAGGTGGATCAGGGTTGACTCTAGAATGCGTTTGTACGATATGGGTATCAAATGAAAGATGTTAATGAGTATTTTAAAAGGGATATATCCTTAGTTCCATAGGTGGACGCCGTTTCGAGATACCGCCATAAAGGTGGACCAGGGGTGACCCTAGAATTTGTTTGTACAATATGGGTATCAAAGAAAGGTGTTAATGAGTATTTTAAAAGGGAGTAATCCTTAGTTCCATAGGTGGACGCCGTTTCGAGATATCGCCATAAAGGTGGACCAGGGGCGACCCTAGAATTTGTTTGTACGATATGGGTATCAAATTAAAGGTATTAAGGAGGTTTTAAAAGGGAGTGGTGGTAGTTGTATAGGTGGTCGCCTTTTCGGGATATCGCCATAAAGGTGGACCAGGGGTGACTCTAGAATGCGTTTGTACGATTTGGGTATCAAATGAAAGGTGCTAATGAGTATTTTAAAACGGAGTAATCCTTAGTTCCATAGGTGGACGCCGTTTCGAGATATCGCCATAAAGGTGGACCAGAGGTGACCCTAGAATTTGTTTGTACAATATGGGTATCAAAAGAAAGGTGTTAATGATTATTTTAAAAGGGAGTAATCCTTAGTTCCACAGGTAGACGCCGTTTCGAGATATCGCCACAAAGGTGGACCAGGTGTGACCCTAGAATTTGTTTGTACAATATTGGTATCAAAAGAAAGGTGTTAATGAGTATTTTAAAAGGGAGTGATGCTTAGTTCCACAGGTGGACGCCGTTTCGAGATATCGCCATAAAGGTGGACCAGGTGTGACCCTAGAATGCGTTTGTACAATATGGGTATCAAACGAAAGATGTTAATGAGTATTTTAAAAGGGAGTAATCCTTAGTTCCATAGGTGGACGCCGTTTCGAGATATCGCCATAAAGGTGGACCAGGGGTGACCCTAGAATTTGTTTGTACAATATGGGTATCAAAAGAAAGGTGTTAATGAGTATTTTAAAAGGGAGTGATGCTTAGTTCCAGAGGTGGACACCGTTTCGAGATATCGCCATAAAGGTGGACCAGGTGTGACCCTAGAATTTGTTTGTACAATATTGGTATCAAAAGAAAGGTGTTAATGAGTATTTTAAAAGGGAGTGATGCTTAGTTCCACAGGTGGACGCCGTTTCGAGATATCGCCATAAAGTGGACCAGGTGCGACCCTAGAATTTGTTTGTACGATATGGGTATCAAATAAAGGTATTAATGAGGGTTTAAAAGGGAGTGGTGTAGTTGTATAGGTGGTCGCCTTTTCGAGATATCGCCATAAAGGTGGACCAGGGTGACTCTAGAATGCGTTTGTACGATATGGGTATCAAATGAAAGGTGTTAATGAGTATTTTAAAACGGAGTAATCCTTAGTTCCATAGGTGGACGCCGTTTCGAGATATCGCCATAAAGGTGGACCAGGGGTGACCCTAGAATTTGTTTGTACAATATGGGTATCAAAAGAAAGGTGTTAATGATTATTTTAAAAGGGAGTAATCCTTAGTTCCACAGGTAGACGCCGTTTCGAGATATCGCCACAAAGGTGGACCAGGTGTGACCCTAGAATTTGTTTGTACAATATTGGGTATCAAAAGAAAGGTGTTAATGAGTATTTTAAAAGGGAGTAATCCTTAGTTCCACAGGTGGACGCCGTTTCGAGATATCGCCATAAAGGTGGACCAGGGGCGACCCTAGAATTTGTTTGTACGATATGGGTATCAAATTAAAGGTATTAATGAGGGGTTTAAAAGGGAGTGGTGGTAGTTGTATAGGTGTCGCCTTTTCGAGATATCGCCATAAAGGTGGACCAGGGGTGACTCTAGAATGCGTTTGTACGATATGGGTATCAAATGAAAGGTGTTAATGAGTATTTTAAAAGGGAGTAATCCTTAGTTCCATAGGTGGACGCAGTTTCGAGATATCACCATAAAGGTGGACCAGGGGTGACCCTAGAATTTGTTTGTACAATATGGGTATCAAATAAAGGTATTAATGAGTATTTTAAAAGGAGTAATCCTTAGTTCCATAGGTGGACGCCGTTTCGAGATATCGCCACAAAGGTGGACCAGGGGATACCCTAGAATTTGTTTGTACAATATGGGCATCAAACGGATGGTGTTAATGAGTATTTTAAAAGGGAGTGGGCCTTAGTTCTATAGGTGGACGCCGTTTCGAATATCGCCATAAAGGTGGACCAGGGTGACTCTAGAATGTGTTTGTACGATATGGGTATCAAATTAAGGTATTAATGAGGTTTTAAAAGGGAGTGGTGGTGTTGTGTTGGCTTTGTTTCGAGATATCGCTATAAAGGTGGACCAGGGTGACTCTAGAATGCGTTTGTACGATATGGGTATTAAATGAAAGGTGTTAAAGAGTATTTTATGAGGGAGTGGGCATAGTTCTATAGGTGGACGCCATTTAGGGATATCGCCATAAAGGTGGATCAGGGTTGACTCTAGAATTTGTTTGTACGATATGGATATCAAATGAAGGTCTTAAGAGTATTTTAGAGGGAGTGGGCCATAGTTCTATAGGTGGACGCTATTTCGGATATAGCCATAAAGGTGGATCAGGGTGACTCTAGAATGCGTTTGTACGATATGGGTATCAAATGAAAGATGTTAATGAGTATATTAAAAGGGATATATCCTTAGTTCCATAGGTGGACGCCGTTTCGAGATACCGCCATAAAGGTGGACCAGGGGTGACCCTAGAATTTGTTTGTACAATATGGGTATCAAAAGAAAGGTGTTAATGAGTATTTTAAAAGGGAGTAATCCTTAGTTCCATAGGTGGACGCCGTTTCGAGATATCGCCATAAAGGTGGACCAGGGGCGACCCTAGAATTTGTTTGTACGATATGCGTATCAAATTAAAGGTATTAAGGAGGGTTTTAAAAGGAGTGGTGGTAGTTGTATAGGTGGTCGCCTTTCGGGATATCGCCATAAAGGTTGACCAGGGGTGACTCTAGAATGCGTTTGTACGATTTGGGTATCAAATGAAAGGTGCTAATGAGTATTTTAAAACGGAGTAATCCTTAGTTCCATAGGTGGACGCCGTTTCGAGATATCGCCATAAAGGTGGACCAGAGGTGACCCTAGAATTTGTTTGTACAATATGGGTATCAAAAGAAAGGTGTTAATGATTATTTTAAAAGGGAGTAATCCTTAGTTCCACAGGTAGACGCCGTTTCGAGATATCGCCACAAAGGTGGACCAGGTGTGACCCTAGAATTTGTTTGTACAATATTGGTATCAAAAGAAAGGTGTTAATGAGTATTTTAAAAGGGAGTGATGCTTAGTTCCATAGGTGGACGCCGTTTCGAGATATCGCCATAAAGGTGGACCAGGTGTGACCCTAGAATGCGTTTGTACAATATGGGTATCAAACGAAAGATGTTAATGAGTATTTTAAAAGGGAGTAATCCTTAGTTCTATAGGTGGACGCCGTTTCGAGATATCGCCATAAAGGTGGACCAGGGTGACCCTAGAATTTGTTTGTATAATATGGGTATCAAAAGAAAGGTGTTAATGAGTATTTTAAAAGGGAGTGATGCTTAGTTCCAGAGGTGGACACCGTTTCGAGATATCGCCATAAAGGTGTACCAGGTGTGACCCTAGAATTTGTTTGTACGATATGGGTATCAAATTAAAGGTATTAATGAGGGGTTTAAAAGGGAGTGGTGGTAGTTGTATAGGTGGTCGCCTTTTCGAGATATCGCCATAAAGGTGGACCAGGGGTGACTCTAGAATGCGTTTGTACGATATGGGTATCAAATGAAAGGTGTTAATGAGTATTTTAAAAGGGAGTAATCCTTAGTTCCATAGGTGGACGCAGTTTCGAGATATCACCATAAAGGTGGACCAGGGGTGACCCTAGAATTTGTTTGTACAATATGGGTATCAAATTAAAGGTATTAATGAGTATTTTAAAAGGGAGTAATCCTTAGTTCCATAGGTGGACGCCGTTTCGAGATATCGCCACAAAGGTGGACCAGGGGATACCCTAGAGTTTGTTTGTACAATATGGGCATCAAACGAATGGTGTTAATGAGTATTTTAAAAGGGAGTGGGCCTTAGTTCTATAGGTGGACGCCGTTTCGAAATATCGCCATAAAGGTGGACCAGGGGTGACTCTAGAATGTCTTTGTACGATATGGGTATCAAATTAAAGGTATTAATGAGGGTTTTAAAAGGGAGTGGTGGTTGTTGTATAGGTGGTCGCGTTTTCGAGATATCGCTATAAAGGTGGACCAGGGGTGACTCTAGAATGCGTTTGTACGATATGGGTATTAAATGAAAGGTGTTAAAGAGTATTTTATGAGGGAGTGGGCCATAGTTCTATAGGTGGACGCCATTTAGGGATATAGCCATAAAGGTGGATCAGGGTTGACTCTAGAATGCGTTTGTACGATATGGGTATCAAATGAAAGGTGTTAATGAGTATTTTAAAAGGGAGTAATCCTTAGTTCCATAGGTGGACGCCGTTTCGAGATACCGCCATAAAGGTAGACCAGGGGTGACCCTAGAATTTGTTTGTACAATATAGGTATTAAAAGAAAGGTGTTAATGAGTATTTTAAAAGGGAGTAATCCTTAGTTCCATAGGTGGACGCCGTTTCGAGATATCGCCATAAAGGTAGACCAGGGGTGACCCTAGAATTTGTTTGTACAATATGGGTATCAAAAGAAAGGTGTTAATGAGTATTTTAAAAGGGATTGGGCCTCAGTTCTATAGGTGGACGCCGTTTCGAAATACCGCCATAAAGGTGGACCAGGGGTGACTCTAGAATGTGTTTGTACGATATGGGTATCAAATTAAAGGTATTAATGAGAGTTTTAAAAGGGAGTGGTGGTAGTTGTATATGTGAAGGCTTTTTCCAGATCGCGACCAAAATGTGGACCAGGGTGACCCAGAACATCATCTGTTGGATACCGCTAATTTATTTATATATGTAATACCTGCCAAGATTTTAAGGGTTTTTTATTTCGCCCTGCGGAACTTTTTCATTTTCTTCTACTTAATATGGTAGGTGTCACAACCATTTTATAAAGTTTTTTCTAAAGTTATATTTCGTGTCAATAAACCAATCCAATTACCTCACCATGTTTCATCCCTTTTTTCGTATTTGGTATAGAATTATGGCATTTTTTTCATTTTTCGTAATTTTCGATATCGAAAAAGTGGGCGTGGTCATTGTCGGATTTCGTTCATTTTTCATACCAAAATAAAGTGAGTTCAAGTAAGTACCTGAACTAAGTTCATTAAAGATATGTCGATTTTTGCTGAAGTTATCGTGTTAACGGCCATGCGGAAGGACAGACGAACGACAGTGTATAAAAACTGGGCGTGGCATCAACCGATTTCGCCCGTTTTCACAGAAAACAGTTATCATCATAAAATCTATGCCCATACCAAATTTCAAAAGGATTGGTTAATTTTTGTTCGACTTATGGCGTTAAAAGTATCCTAGACAAATTAAATGAAAAAGGGCGGAGCCACGCCCATTTTGAAATTTTCTTTTATTTTTGTATTTTGTTGCACCATGTCATTACTGGAGTTGAATGTTGACATAATTTACTTTATACTGTAAAGATATTAAATTTTTTGTTAAAATTTTACTTAAAAAAAATTTTTTTTTAAATGTAGGCGTGGTCCTTCTCCGATTTTGCTAATTTTTATTAGGCGTACATATAGTAATAGGAGTAACGTCCCTGCCAAATTTCATCATGATATCTTCAACGACTGACAAATTACAGCTTGCAAAAGTTTTAAATTACCTTCTTTTAAAAGTGGGCGGTGCCACGCCCATTGTCCAAAATTTTATTATTTTCCACTCTGCGTCATAAATTCAACTCATCTACCAAGTTTCGTCGCTTTATCTGTCTTTGGTAATGAATTATCGCACTTTTTCGGTTTTACGAAATTTTCGATATCGAAAAAGTGGGCGTGGTTATAGTCCGATATTGTTCATTTTAAATAGCGATCTGAGGTGAGTGCTCAGGAACCTACATACCAAATTTCATCAAGATACCTCAAAATTTACTCAAGTTATCGTGTTAATGGCCATGCGGAAGGACAGACGGACGACTGTGTATAAAAACTGGGCGTGGCATCAACCGATTTCGCCCGTTTTCACAGAAAACAGTGAACATCATAAAATCTATGCCCCTACCAAATTTCAAAAGGATTGGTTAATTTTTGTTCGACTTATGGCGTTAAAAGTATCCTAGACAAATTAAATGAAAAAGGGCGGAGCCACGCCCATTTTGAAATTTTCTTTTATTTTTGTATTTTGTTGTACCATGTCATTACTGGAGTTGAATGTTGACATAATTTACTTATATACTGTAAAGATATTAAATTTTTTGTTAAAATTTTACTTTAAAAAAATTTTTTTTTAAAGTGGGCGTGGTCTTTCTCCGATTTTGCTAATTTTTATTAGGCGTACATATAGTAATAGGAGTAACGTCCCTGCCAAATTTCATCATGATATCTTCAATGACTGACAAATTACAGCTTGCAAAAATTTTAAATTACCTTCTTTTAAAAGTGGGCGGTGCCACGCCCATTGTCCAAAATTTTACTAATTTTCTATTCTGCGTCATAAATTCAACTCATCTACCAAGTTTCGTCGCTTTATCTGTCTTTGGTAATGAATTATCGCACTTTTTCGGTTTTACGAAATTTTCGATATCGAAAAAGTGGGCGTGGTTATCGTCCGATATCGTTGATTTTAAATAGCGATCTGAGATAAGTGCTCAGGAACCTACGTACCAAATTTCATCAAGTTACCTCAAAATTTACTCAAGTTATCGTGTTAACGGACGGACGACGGACGGACGGACGGACGGACATGGCTCAATCAAATTTTTTTTCGATCCTGATTATTTTGATATATGGAAGTCTATATCTATCTCGATTCCTTTATATATGTACAACCAACCGTTATCCAATCAAACTTAATATACTCTGTGAGCTCTGCTCAACTGAGTATAAAAACTGATTTGAGAAAGGGTTGGTTTCGAGAAAAAAAACTGGCTACTTTTTTTTTGAGCTGGTTCCTTACTCGAGCCATTTCCTTTTCGAATCAGCTTCTTCTGGAACCAGTGCCTTTTAAAGAAGTGCTTAAATAAATGCTATATTATCCAGCGGTGAACTCAAACCGAGCTACTACTATCCATAGATTTCATGTATTGGAAACCAGTTTTTAAAACGGATAAGGTGCCAAAGCAACTTGGTTTAGGTGTGCGATAAGTCAAGCCAGTTGTTTATCACGGTTTCGCGATAACTGCTCACCAAGGAAGCTCAAGCCTTTTTCCCTTGCTTTCTCGCATTGCAGTCTCTCGCTTTTCCTACCTCTATATTCGCGTGTTGATTGAAATAGTTACTGATCCGGAGGCTCTTTGTCTATTCGAACTAACGCGGCTTTTATTCGCTTGGATCTTAACACTTTATTAATTTTTGTCTTTTATTGTGGAGAAATCGAAAAAAGAAAACATTAAAGTTTTTAAATTAGGGCATTCGCATATATTCTGCATGCATGTCGACTTATTTACTGTTTCCAATTACGATTTTTAATTTACAATGCCCTAAATATATGAGCCACGAGCCGGTCAACCAGCCACTAAACCAATGGAATGCAACAAATCCTAGAAATCAAATAAATTTTATGCGGCTGACACTTTTTAATTACCATTCCTTTGAATACACATAGACATGTTATTCATGCGTTAGTGCCATACATAGCAGTTTTTAAATGTTCATGAAAATATTTTATATTTTATTGTTTTAAACTTTTGACAAATGTATATCTCTAAAAATGTATTAATTTTATTGTAGTTTAAAAATTTTTCCAAACTTATGCAATATTTATTAATGTGATGCACCAATGAAAACCACAAAATTAACGTTTGCCACATTTTACAAATTAAAAGCGGTGAATATTTTTTAAATAATTTGCTTGCTACTAACGCTTTTAGTTCAAATTTGTAAAGCATATGTTTTTGCGACAGTAATGTAAGCTTACATGAATATATATCTACATATTTACCAAAGTGAATTAATATGTTAACAGAGGCGGATAGAGAATTTTGAAGCGCTATGGCGGGTCGCGCCTTTATAATTTTTCAAATTCAATTTCAAGTTTGTCAGGATGGCGTCTAAGACGATTTAGCGAGCTTTATCGATAGCTTTCGTTATCGATGACATCAGTTTTAATATGGAAAAGCTATCGAAAAATATCACTGTTATGACAAAATCTCGATTTTTTACAGAATAAGTATAGATTAGTTATAGTAAAAATAACGATGCATTTCCAAAAAAAAATGATATTTTTGGATGAAAATTGATATGTTTTATTTATTTGCGATAACATCCTATTGATCGTTATCGAAAAAATATATTGATATGTTTCCAATAACAAATCGGTAATTGTCGACAACTTTCGATAAGAAATCGATATTTTTTATATTTTTGCGACATAAATCTACAACTTTCGAAGATAAGCCGATAACAATTGGATAATTTACAGTTATGTACGTACCGATAACTCTTTGGTAAAAGCTGTTATCGATAAAACGTCGGTTAAGTGTCGATACTATTCCGATCAAAATCCGATAACGAAAATAGCTCCATAGATTTTTGTATTATAAACGATCCCGAAAAATTTGAAATGGCTCCTGCATGGTTCCAAGATGATCTCAAAATTGTTTTCGACATTATTCCGAAAAGTTTACAAGCGCATTTCCAAAATCTTCCAAAAAAAGGACCTAAGAAATCCCCCCACAATCCCGAAATGTGCTCAAAATACATGTTGCATGATGCCAAATTTAATAAAAAAAAGTCTCGAAATGATCGCAAAATTACACCACGAGCAGTTCCGAAATGACTTAAAATAGGTTCTAGCATGACCCCAAAAGTATATGATCGGTTTTTTGTTTAAATTAGAGAAATAGCATTTGTTTTCCCGACCCCTAGTATTTAGTTTACATTGTTATTAATTCTTAGCAAGCAAAAGACAGATTTAAACATTCTCGAAACAAATTTTGATTACAAAATAACAATTAACAAAAAACTATAGCCAATAGTCACGCTATGTAGCCTCAGTGATAGTGAGAAAACATGAGAAAAACAAAAATGTATCACTGAGAAAGACCAAAAAATATATCTCGCTGAGCAAGCCTTGTTTTGTTCTTGTATATTGGTTGTTATCCCTGATAAACCCAACTGCATTTTCTGGGTCACCTTGCTGTACGACTGCCAATACTTTTTCTAACATAAGCCAGTGCTTTTATTCATTATGCCATGTTCCTATCTTTCTAAAGCTTATACCTAAAGATGACATAAAGACAACGACCGTAAAATAAATTGACTTATTACCACAATGTCAACGATATTAACGTTATGACCCGTTCTGCTTTTCCGTTATTGTCATAAGTTCATTATATTTTTCTCAGTGGCCTAAGGTCAAGTACTTTTTTCGCACCTCTACGTATTAAAGTGTAAAATTCTGATTATTCCAGATATAAATTTTTCTATATTTTGGTCCAATTCTAATGATTTTTTATTCCAAATTTATTTTAATTCTGGTTTCATCAAAGTATAAAAGCTGGGCTGGTGGGCATTTCTTCGATATAGAATAACGTATTCAACTAAACGTTTAACAAATACGCGGAAATTTTTTGTGCTGATCTTAAATTGGTGTAAATTGTTTTGGCCTTTTTCTCCGAAATGCTCATAACGTCGAAGGAGAATTATGAAAGGACTTTAATTCGTGTACATTGGAGCGACTTTCCGTCATCCCTTGTCGAATTTACTTTCGAGACAAACCGGTTTCGGCGTTGTGCCATCATCGGTGTCGATTTTCATTCTCATCTGTTGTCTGGTATTAAAAGTTTCTAAGTACATGAGCAGGTATTGTCAAAATGGATGTTTTGTGTATATTTATTTTACTGATCGATTTGAATAGCTGACTGACGCTTATTTATATTAATACCTAAGGCCAACGTGAATTCCCGCGACAACTGGTTTCGGACAGGCGTTTAGCTCAAATAAAGCCACACCAAATCCCTGCCTGCAATTCTCCTAAGTGCACAGTCCACATTGCAGCAGCAGGGTATATCTCCGCACTTAAGCAACTCCATCACTTAGTTGGTCGCAAAGTCGCTGCTCCTAGCGAAAGGCGAAAAAGATCAAGCAAAAAATCAGAAAGAAACAACCGGTTCAAACAAAATTTTTTTTAAATTGGTAAGGCATTTAACTAAAATTCATGCAAAAAATGCTGGTCGGTCACATTTTGGAGGGAGCCCCGGATGAAGGCAGATGTTGATATAAATAATTTTCCCTGAAAGTAATTAAGCGCTAACATGCACGGCCCTAAAGGTAAATACGGGCCTGCATGTAACAAAATACATTATTCGCATTAAAATTAGCCAATTTGTTAAATTCCAATGTCAATAGCTAAAATTTTGTAAGTACATAAACTACGCAGAATGTACATATATAATAGAATACATAAATTATATACGTTTCCTACATATCGCTCATTTACTTCAATGGTGTCATAACTCAAAAAACACAATTTCCAGGAAAGCAATTCAAAGATTTTAACTGCCATATGTTGCGCCATATAAAGGCATATTTTCATTTTTATAGCACGTGGTAAATTTTTAACTGATCAAAAATATTTTTTTATACAACATATATCATGATATTGGGTACGTTTATATGTTATTAATCAAAAGTCATGTTTTTTTGAGTTATGACACTATTGAGTAAATGATCGATATGTAAACGCAAATAAATTTTAAAACGCGTTTTGTGAACTTTATGGCTTTGTGACTTTTTAAAAGTTGCTAATTTCCATATGACAAATTACACCGGCAACCACACAAAATGCATCAGCAGCATTCCAATTAACTGCGTTTTTTACTCTTTTCAGTGTTTAATTCATGTGTTAATTTATAAAGCAAATTTTTTTTGGAAACAAGTTTGAACGATTGTGGAGAAACCAGATATTTGATGGTTGACAAAACAGTAGAAACTTGCAAAGTGCATTGATGACTTGATGCGCTAAACGCCAAACCTTCATGTGTGGATCGGGAAGATAAACCGTCATGGGTTTTATAGTAAATAGTCGGCTATACGGTCTCTTAACTTTAGTTTTTTTCTAAATTACTCGCTTTCTATGTATAATAATTGAATATAATATAACTTGTAAAATATACATTTTACAAAAATAAGAAATTTGGTATTGAAGACAACAAATTAATATAATAATTAATTATTTTCAAATCACTAAAACCAAACATAACATTAAAAAAAAATAAATCATTGTCAAATTTTTTCTCTTGGATGTACTTATTTGACATTTGTCTACCCAATATGAATATTTAAAAATAAAGTATATCCCTGCAATAAGAGATAATTTCAGTCGAAATTTAGAAAAAGTCACAAACTATTTTAAAGTAAAGCGAATCGTGGATTACATGTTTCTGGACCTGCCGATCGTTTTCCGGACCGTTTTCGGTTAGTGAGATTCGACTCAATGTACCAACATGACAGCTGCTAATATTGCAAGTGCATTTATTCACTCGGCTACTACGCCTGTGATGAATCTTACTGTCCGTCATAGTGCCGTAGTTCGGCTCTGGCTCAATTTGCTTTTGCTGTGAATAGTTAAACACAAATCGGCACAAATAAAAAACAACGTTAAGTTTTTATTTTTTAAAGAGTACAATTAATATGTTTTCCCACATTTTAAAGAAGGAATCTCTTTTCAAAAGATTCAATGAAGTAAAAGTTGGTATAAGAACAACAGTTGTCTTAACCAATTACATCAAACATATGCTAGATGGTACTTTTCACGCAAGGGTTTCCAATTGACTGGCTTGCTTATTTTTAGAGGTAAGCACTTTTCGTTTAAGCACCCTAAATCCTCCTCTCTCCATTAGCAACGACGATAAGGTTGCTCCCCGAAGGCTTGGGGAGTGTTATCGATGTGATGGTCCTTTGCCGGATACAGATCCCGGTACGCTCCGATAACACAGCACCATTAAGGTGCTAGCCCGACCATCTCGGGAATGATTTATGTGGCCACATTAAACCTTCAGGCTTTTATCTTTCTTTACACTGACTATAAAAAAAGGTTGAACTATAAAATTTTGTTCGCTAAATCTCTATTGTTGCTCTTCAATTTAAAAAATTTTATTTAGGAACTCACAAATGTTTATATTAAGTAAACTCATACACGTCAACTTATCATTAACAAAATCTGCATTTGTCTTACAAAAACCGCCAGCAATTGCCTTTATGTAACACTTTCATGCCACAAGGCATAAGCATTAGACTGCGCTCAAGCATAAGACAGCTTATGCCTGAACTGTCTACAAAATTATAAGCACGTATTGAAATTAGGTATGGAAATTTACAGGTAGTCTGTTCCTATGCATGGCTACAATCGTGTGAAAGCATATATCAGATTAACACATACGCAACAACGAATATGTCAAATGCAAAACATAAACACAACACACTTGACTCATTAGGATGCTTAAGTTTTAAGTGACTTTCTTCATCCTCCGTATTGATCGAATCCAAATCCAACTAGTATACAAAAATAAGTCGTTAAAAATAAAATTAGCTAACGAACTTTAGATCTCATCCAAAAATGGATTGCCTCTCATAACAGAACATGATAAATAACATTACAAAACATGGCTAACTTAACATAACTAACATAGCAACACATAACATAACATACCTTTCATGAGAAATTATATTCCAAAATTGTATATTTTTGGATATGGCAACATACGAGTAAATAGCTTAACAGAAAAAGTTCAAAGAAACTAAATATTGTTGTATAGCATAGCTTGAGAAAGCATAACATAACATGCATAGTTTATCTGAACGCAACATAAAATTACATAATATACATATATGTAATAATGGAACAATGTACAATAATAAATCAAAATATATCATGGAAAGCGTATAATAACATTGCCTTATGTAAATATCATACAGTAATAGAAAATGTTATAATATAACATTAAACAAAGTTACACAACATAATATTACATACATAACCGAACATGTGAATGTAATATAACATAACATAGCACAACATAACATTGATTAACATCACACAACATAACATTACAAAACAAAACATAACATAAAATAACAGAACATTACATATCTATCATGTAAAAGCATATTCCAAAAAACATGTTTTTGCATAGAACAACATAAAATAGCTCAACATAACAAAGTTCAAAGAAACTAAATGTTCCATTACATGAATGACATGTATGGCGTAAAACAACACGAAAGAAAATGCAATAATTTAAGTTAAAATAACCAATATCAAATAGTAAAGACTTAGTTAACAAGAAACAAACCTAAACGATCATAGCATTACTTATATTTACAGATTTCAACATAATGTTTAAAAAAATGTTTTAATTAATTATATTAAGTTAAGAAAGATAAAGATGAATCACGCTGATTTGGATTACTGGGAGGTAGATCTTCTTGAAGCAAAGATAGCGAAAAGGATTGAATACAAACTTCTGACAACACTTCAATTCAGGACATATAATTTATTGTATGTGCTTTTAAAAGTTACTTTATTTTTATTTTCGAATAAGAATAGGAACGACAGAAACGTAAGAAAATAAAACACCCTAGTAAACATACATATATACAAACATAGTATGTTAAAGCAAAGCGACAGACAACTCCTGCTTCCGGCGGTAAACTTAGGCAAAACTGAACATATTTCTTCATATGCTACCATACACATATGCGCTTCTTACACAACACACACCACACACACACTTATACATACATGCATCCAAACGTGCAAGTACACATATATGTATGTTAGTGAAGTAAATGATGAAAAATCTGCTTACAAAATTCTAGAACAATATGCACTTATGAGTTGACATTGATGTACTAAAGTAAAGTTAACTAATACGCAACACATTTACTTAGTACCTTATATGTATTTATGTATGTGCATGTGTGATATGAACCTGGTACTTTGACGATGATGTGCTTAGGAAGTCACTCATACGCCCTGTTGAACAGAGTATATTCTACTCGAGAAGCCTAAACAATGAATGAATGAAAATAATGCTAAGTTAAATGGCTGCAAAAAAACAGAAAGCAGAAAGAACACAACTTAACGTATATTATGTAAAATATCATGAGTCAATGTTCCTTTTATGTTGCTATCATTTGATTTATTTGCTGTTGCTTTTGTCATTGGTTAAGATGACACTCTGAGAGACAGCTTCTTGTAGAATTATCGATATACATAAATGAAATGTGCATATGAATGCAGGGCGCGCCGCCATGGAAAATATTTTGCCGCAGAGAAGCCTTCAATTGAAATTTATAGTATGTACTATAGGAGCTCAAATAGCAATGGAGCATTTGTGACAACCACATGTAAATTTGTTTGCATTCCAAACGGGCATTACTAAACTATTTTCGTTATTAAAGACTGAAGAATTGGTTCAAAATAAAGAAAATACATGAAAGGAACGATATACGTACCTCCAAGAAAATGTAGGTCAAGCTTCTTTTCCAATTCGCCTATTGAACTTATTTTCTGTCATCGCAAATAACGTTCGCTAAAAAAAAACAGAGGGGAAGCCCGTATTTTCTAACGAGCTTTGATGAGTGACAATCAGCTGACATGAGAGCTTTGAACACCGGTGTTACATAATTTTCTTACATTCGGACCATTCAAAGACAGCCATGTTCGGTATAACTTATCATTATTTTTATATCGATTTTTTTAAATTATTTTGCAAATATTTCAAAATTTTCAGTTTTTCTAGAAGAGTACTGACTTACTTAACTAATAACGAATATAGTGGCAAGATAAGCCAGGTACGTCAAAGTATCACTCGTGTATGCAGCAATACTTCAACAATTATATTTTATTTCTAATTGCTGTTTTATGTACAGGTCCCTCTTATTTGGAATCCTAATATATTAATAAAGTTTTGTTGTAAAAGTAGGGATTCGTGCTATTAGCGAGCTTTGGGAATATAGTCGTAGTGATTTTGTTTACCTATATTTTGTTAAAATAATTTTTTTTTAATAAACGATTGCGAGCACACAAAGAAATCTATTTTTACTATGGCACTATTGTGAATATTTGGTTAGAACTAACATTGCATTACCGGCAGTTACTAACATTCTCCAGATGGCAGCGCAAACGCATGTAAGCTTGTAGATGTATGATTGATAGAACAGCTGATTTCTGTTGATACTTGACATGAGACTTTTATATTTGTTGCCCAAGATCCCGTGCGCATCTGGCTCGTGTTACCTTATATATCTTGCGATCAAAGAGGCCCTAAGTCATGCAGTTGGTGAGGAACTTGTAATTTAGGTAAAATTTATATCTGTTTGACAACACAGCTGCTTTTCTATATGGAATAAAAATAAGACGCTGTCGTGAGCCCGTCCTGTGAGTCTTCTTAGTATTAAGACTAATATTACAGCATCCTAAGAAGCGATGCCAATTTGTTTAAATTTTAAAAGACCGCACGTTACTCTCCCCTCGTTATATTCTACATGGATTTTATTATAATTCAAATTTAAGCTACTCTAAATGCTATACTCTAAGACTTTCGATAAAGGAATCTACATATGAAGATGTCTAACAATAGAATAGGTGTATGGTTATATAAGAAGCCAACTTTAAGCAATCAATGTCGTTCCACAAGAAGAAAAAATGCAGAAAAAACGGATGTGGACTTTTTCGATTGTCAAACCAAACAAGTGGCCTTGCGTCTAAAATTATTTGCTTTTGGTCAAACCTACAATCGGACATATTATTCATCCCTTAAAATGGTTGGAAAACAACGTATATTAATACTGAGCTAAACGTTTTAAGCACGAAGCATTTTTGTATACCAGTTGCATCAGCCGAATCAGAACAAGCTTTCTTCGTAGCTGGAAATATTGTTAGTCCTCGTTGATTTGGGTATCAGCACAAAAGCAAGCCTTTAATATTGTTTTTCTTTAATAAGTGCTTCCTGAGATCTTATAAATGTTTAGCTATGTAATATTACTTATATACATGATTAGTTTAATTTTTTATTACTCATTCAATATGAGTTCAAACTTTTGAATATATTGTTACGAATATTAACAACACTAAGGGGTACTGCCATATCTAAGCAGATGCTAAGCAGCGCCTTGTATGCACATCCATTAATCATCATTATGTATCTACATAAATGAATCAATCATTATGTCAACACATATGTACGTACATGCAGCGAAGAAGCAACGCACAAACACATGCAGATATCTTATCGGACATATGCAATTGTAATTGTGGAAGTGTCGCCCACAAACACACGCGCATATGAGAGCTATACACGTACATCTGTAGTTATAATTATAACAGATAACCAACTAGTAGATTCTGGAACAGAAGCGCCTAGAAGATGCTACGAGGAAATCAAAGGGTATAAACAGCAGCAATAGTAGAGGCGCTACAATTAGTTTTTGATTAAGCACGCAATTGTCGGGCAATAGTAGAGTTAGTTTTATTTAAGCTATCAATCAGTTGAGTTAAGCAAGCTATCAATTGGAGTTATTTATTCAACAGTTTAGTGATTTGAATTAGCAGAAAGTTGCAAATCAGAGGACTTGCAGTAAAGTCGTTTGGGTCGGTTTGCATGAACGAAAATTATTTTTTTGGGTATGCGTAGTGGAACTTTTTTTCCCTGAGCCCAAATCCTATCGAAAAACTCGATGGCGCGATATCGGTTAATAAATCGACCAGTCTAATATGTATGTTCTTTTTAGTTTGAGTAAAACTCAATTAAAATGAAAAACATCGAGTTCTAGTACTTGAAGTTACGTATGCGTTTACTAACATTTGAATAATCGTTTAGCAGCAAATATTTGAATAGTGGAGAACTAGCAATTAGACCAATAATCGAATCTAAAAAATCGATTATTAGGGCATTCGAAAAATTCTAATTATTAAATAGCACAAAACTCTACTTTTTAACAATGAAAAGATCAAATATCCCAGCAAACATTCGGAGCCATAAAAAAAGCAGAATTGTATATTAACGTTCGATTAATCGTTTAGCAGTGATTACTCAAGTAGTTGAAAAATAGTAGTTATTTGAGTTTTGTTATTCGCCTTCCAGGAATAATTTGAGTTTGAACTTGTATTAAACGTTTATTCATTTAAGTTGACACATGTTGTTCATTTTATGTGAATAATCGTTATGCAAGTATTACTCAAATAATCGAAAATTAGTCGACTATCGAAACGCCTTATGATTATTCCACTTCCAGCTAATCGAAATTCAGAAATTGATATTAGGCAATATAATAGTTGAATAATCAAATAGTTCAAGATCACATATGTACATACAAAAGCATCCCATCCCACACAACAAACTGCCATAAGTAAAATATTACATAATAACACTAACAGCTGTTCTAATGTGTCAACAACTTTCTTCACCACGGCAACGGTCTTCATGTGGTAACTTTTGTAACTTTGATATTCTGCCACGAAAGTAGACGGATAAATTGTTTACCCACTAAAATAGTTGGGTAACATCAATGTAACCACACCAAAAGCTGTTGCTTAGAAAAGGCAATTACTGAAAAATACAAGAATGTGAGCGCAAATAAGTAAAAATAATAGTAAAAAAAGTGTGCCTCTTGCTACACATATTGTTTCATGTACTTTCACAGTATCTATTACAATATAGCTATGTAAAAAACGAATGCATGTATGCAATAGGTATATACACATCGTCCCGTGTATTCGTAACATCGTATGTACGAGTGAACATCGTCGGTAAAGCCATGGCGGAACATACACGTAGCAACATGGTGGCACATACCTACAAACATAAAATAAAAATTCCATGTTGTGTAAATTCGAGGACAAATGTCAAAGTCGTACTGCGCCTGAAGTTGATGTATCAAATAATAAAAAAAGTTTTTATTCAGCTGTCCATGACTGCCACCTTGTATGTTCCGCCGTGGGAAAGCGGAAAAAACTAACTTTTAAATTTCACCACAGACGCTGGTAGTTTTTTCGTGATGACGCGTTACACTTTGGCAGAATCGCGAATAAAACAATGGTAACGATTTTCGGTTACATAATGTTCTGGGTAGTATTTTAACGGTAACGCTAAGAATCGGGCCCTTAATTCTCATATAGTCCAAATGTATTTACCACCTAATCATGAACTAGTTCCAGATACAGTTTCTAAGCAAATTCCAGCAAATAAATTAATACGTTCACAAACAAACTACATTTTTTGACAAAATGTACAATGACATGCAAAGCATCATCGCCCATTGTATATATAATATAATAATGACAGCAGATGACATGCGGTCAGCCAACCACAAAGTTGAGATAGAACACGTAGTAGTGTCAATAAAATGGATTCATGCAAATGCCTAAACGAATTTACAGTCATATTAAATTCTTGTTAGTTTTAGATACTCTTTAACCGCACATATTCATACCGCAAATATTCATACAAACTAGTATATGTGTGTGCATTTCCCAGAATATTCATTTATTTGGTTGTAATGAACAATTTTTGTGGCTTGTATGTGTGTATGTGCGGCTTATTTTTTTCTCTCTAATGCTAATATTATTGTTACAATTTTGCTTTTGCGCCATTGTTCGTTGTCGCTGCTTTTGTTGATTGTTGGCAGACTTTGAAGTTTCATGCCATATTAAATGACCGAACAACGGTATGAGGATGGTGTATGATGGTTAGAGCACACTTCAGCCGCCAACCAACATAAACCTAAAACTAAACCAAACTCAAACAAAATAATAATGTTGATGATGACAAGAGTAATGATGTGATGTATCTATGGTTATTTTGTTGGCTTGGTTAGTTTGTTCAGTATAGCTGTATATATGTATGTGTGTAGTGCGTGCTTTTGTGATGCTCTGCTGATGATGTTCTTATTGCTGATGACAGTTGGCAGCTGCCAGCTGCTGACTGACCTGTAGATTGTTGTTTTTTTACTATTGATGAAGAGGTGATGCGCAATGCCATTCTAAAGTCAGACCAGTCAAAAGGCTAAATGTAGTGCACACATTAAATTTATAATACAAAGATATTTTGCAAATATGCTACATAACACACATACATTAACTGTAACTTGGTTGTTGTTATATGTACATATATGGATACGTTTTTTTATTTGTAATGTATCTAAGATTCAGAGCATCTCTTGTTTATTTGCATGCAATTTATTTTTGGCTATGCCTGAAAAAGTTGGAAACAAATTAATTAATTAAGACTTATTCATTTGAATATTCAGGACTGGAATCCAC
>JARSSU010048458.1:0-2500 GCA_029619165.1 Eurosta solidaginis | reverse complement strand
AAAAAAAAAAAAAAAAACAAAAAAACAAAAAAAAAAAAAAACCACCAAACTACACCACACAAAAACAAAAAACCCCAAACCACAAAACACACCCACACAAAAAAAAAAAACAAAAAAAACAAACAAAAAAAAACAAAAACAAAAATAACACAACAACAACAACCCCACCACCACACAACAACCAATCACACCCAAACAACAACAAAAACAACAAAAAAAAAAAAAAACAAACAAAAATACAAAACAAACAACAACCCAAACACCACAAAAACACACACAACAAACCACACCAACACAAAAAAAACACAAAAAAAAACAAAAAAAAAATAAAACAACAAAAAAAACCAAAAAAACAAAACAAATAAAAAAAAACACACCAACAACCCCAAACACAACACCACACAAACAAAAAACAAAAAAAAAAAAAAAAATACAAAAAAAAAAAAAAAAAAAAAACCAACAAAAACAAACAACACCACACCAACCAACCACACACAAAAACACACACACCACAAAAAAAAAACCAAAAAAAAACAAAAAAAACAAAAACAAAAAAAAAAAAAAAACCAAAAAAAAAACACAACCACATAAACAAACCACAACAAACCAAAACCAAAACCAAAAAAAAAAAAAACAAAAAAAAAAAAAAAACACAAACAATAAAACAAAAAACACAAAAAAACCAACCACACACCAACACAAACACCACCAACCACAACCAAAAACACAACCAAAAACAAAAAAAAAAAAAAAAAAAACCAAAAAAACACACAAAACATAAAACAAAAACAACCAAAACAACCAAACCACAACAACCCCCACCAAAAAAACCTACACAAAAAAAAACACAAAAAACAAAAAAACCAACCACAAAAAAAACAAACACCACAAAAACCACAACAAAACACACAAACACCACACCAACAAAACACCAAAAAAAAAAAACAAAAAAAAAAAAAAAACAAAAACCAACACAAACCAAAAAACCCAAACCCAACAAACCCCACACCACCACCAACAACACAACACAACCCCCCCAACACAAAACACAAAAAAAAAAAACAAAAAACACAAAAAAAAAAACAAACAAAAAACCCACCAACACCAAACAAAAACAAACCCAACTAACAAAAAAAAACCACAAAAAAAAAATAAAAAAAAACAAAAAACCTAAAACCAAAAAACACAAAAAAAAAAAAAACCACACCCCAACACACACAAAACAACACCACAACACCCCACATCAACACCACCCAACAACACAACACACAAAAAATACAAAAAAAAAAAACAACAAACCAAATAAAAAAACAAACAAACCCAAACCACCCCACACACCTCCACACAAACAAACACCAACACCACCCCAAAAAACACACCACACAAAAAAAAAAAAAAAAAACAAAACATAACACAAAACAAACCACAAAAACAACACACAAAACACCAACAAAACAAAACCACCCACACCCCAACACCACAAACAAACAACACAAAAAAAAAAACAAAAAAAAACAAAACAACCCCCAACCACAAACCAAACACACACAAACAAAAACACACAAAAAAAAACAAACCCACAAACCCCAAAAAAAAACAAAAAAAAAAAACACACTAAACAACCACACAAAAACCCAACCCACACACCAACCCACCACACACACCCAACACCCACACACCACCACCCCACCAAAAAAAAAAACAAAAAAAAAAATAAAAACAAAACCCAAAAAAACAAAACAACAAAAACACAACAACCAAACACACAATCAAACAACCCCAAAAACCACACCCAAACACAACAACAAAAACAACCACAACCAAAAAAAAAAAAAAAACAACAAAACACACAAAAACCACAAACACCCACACCACCCACAACCCAACCCCACCCAAAAACCAACAACAACACACCCCAACAAAAAATCACAAAACAAAACACACACAAAAAAAAAAACACACAAACCACAAACACACCCACCCCCCAACAAACCACACCCACACCACCCAAACCAAAAAAAAAACAAACAATTAAACAAAAACCACCCAACACATCAAACACACCCACCCCAACCACCCCCACCAAAACACACACACACACACACACAACACACAACAAAAAAAAAACAAACACACAAACACAAAACAAATCAACAAAAAAACAAAAACAAACACAACAACAACACACCCCCCAACACACACCCCAACCCCCCAACAACCAAAAACACAACAAAACAAAAAAAAACCACCCAAAAAAACATAACACATCAACCACACCACCAACCCCACACCCACCCACTCAAAAAAAAAAAACACCCACCACCAAAAAAAACAAAAACAAAAGAACAACCAACCACTAACACACCACAACCAAAAACTCCAAACACAAACACCACCCCCACACACACAAACAAACCCACCCCCACCCCCAACCAAAAAAAACACAAAACACAAAACAAAAAAACCCACTATAACTCACCCAACACCACACACCCACCCC